>PVLD010008035.1:0-87018 GCA_004027595.1 Dinomys branickii
CCAGCTCTAGCACCTATTAGTGCAATGGTTTCAGGGAAGCCACTTAACGTTCCTAAACTTTGGTCTCTATCTCTCTTTTTATTTTTGTTTTACTTTAAAAGTTCTTAATTAGTAGATGTTGCAAAACATAATGGATACATTCTCTACATAACCAGTGCATTCTCCAATAGTCAAAGATGTTGAATATTTTTTCATGTACCTGTGCACATCACATTTTCACCCTTGCTATTCCCCTTCCTCTCCCCACCTTTCCCCTCCTTCCATCTCGGGATCCCTTTCCTGTTTGTAGAAGGTCTACTTCCCTATTTCCTACTGTCTATCTTTTCTTTTTCTCTTTGAATTATTTTGGGTTTCTCACGCAAGATAAACCATGCCATATTAAGATTCTGTGTTTGATTTATTTCATTAAGCATTATGAGCTCAAGGCATATCCTTGTCCTACAAATGGCTGAAATTTATCCTTCTTTATATCTGAGTAGTACTCCATTGTGTGTATATACATCACATCATCTTTAGCCATTTTTCTCTTGATGGATATATAGGTTGCATCCAATATGCAGCTATTATAATTGTGCTATAAATATAAGTTTACATGTATCACAGTAATACGATGTCTTTAACTCTTTGGGGAGCTACCTAGAAGAGAAATAGCTAGGCCAAATAAAATTTCTAGTATAGTTTTGTGGCCAATCTCCATACTGATTCCCCTGGTGATTGTACTAGAGTTTACACTTCCATTGATAATGTAGAAGGGTTCCCTTAGCCTGGCAGCTTTGCCAGCATTTATTGTTTCTTGAGCTCTTAGGGCAACATTTCTTGGAGTAAGGTGACTCTCAGTGTTACTTTGTTTTCTATTTCTCTAAAGGCCAAAGATGTGGATCACTTCTGGATGTACTTGTTGGTTATTTGTGTTTCTTCTTCTGCAATGTGTCTACTCATTTCAATTGCCAATTTTTTACTGGGTCTTTTATTTTTTTAATTAATTACATCTACTGGTCCATTTTAGATATACATAATGTTGACATTCAGCATAGGGAATTTGTACATGTACATGGCAGAACTTGATTCTTTTTCCTCTACCCTGCCTTTAACCCTTTTCCCTTTCTTAGTTACAAAGGTTTTGTTCCCATTTTTCCTTCTTCTCTCATCATTTTTTCCTTCCCTTCCTTCCTTTCCTCCTCCCCCATCTCTAGTTCCCCTTCCCATTTGGAAATTTTATATGGGGTTTCTTAATTTAGGGTTACTAATTTTTTGAGTTCTCTCTCTATATTGGATATTGTCCCTCTGTTCAGTGAGCAGCAGGCCCAGATTTTACATTCTATGGATTTTTCTTCACTCTGTTGGTTGTCTCTTTTGCAATGCAGAAGCTTTTTACTTTGATTTAATCTCATTTGTTGGTTTTTAGTGTTATTTCTTGTCAAAATGAGTTTTTGTTCAAAAAATCTTTTCATATGCCTATATCATAAAGAGCTTTATTTTTATCTTCTTGTAGATTAAGCATGTCTATTCTAATATTCAAGTCTTTGACCCACTTTGATTGTATTTTAACGCATGGGGGACATATGTGTCTAGATTCAATCTTCTGCATGTGGATAACCAGTTTTCCCACCAGCATTTGTTGAAAAGGCTATCTTTTCTCCAGTGTATTGTCAAATCTGAGATATTTGTGTGTGCCTGAGATTGCTTCTACATCCTCTATTTCATTCTATTGAGTCACATGTGTGTTTTTTTTGCCAGTACCACGATGATTTTATTAAAATAGCTTTGCATTAGAACGTGAAATCTGGGCTGTGAGGCCTCCTGCTTTGCTCTTATTGCTCAGGATTGCTTTGTGATTCTGGGTCTCTTCTGGTTCTGTATAAATTTATGGCTATTTTTTTCTAGTTTTGTGAAAAATATTGATGTTTTGATTTGAATTGTGTTAAATTCATATATCAGTTTTGGATATGGCCATCTTGACAATACTGCCTCTGCCTATCCAGAAATAAAGGATGTCTTTCCATTATCTGGTCTTTTCCAGGGTACTATAGTTTTCATTTTAGATATCTTTCATTTCCTCAGTTAAGTCAATACCTAGGTGTTTAATTTTTTAAAGTTATTATGTATGCTGGGTTTTAAAAATTTCTTTTTCAGTGAGTTTGATGCTATTGATTTCGTGTGCTGGTTTTGTATCCTGCTATTTGATGAAATTTTTATTAATTAGTTTATTAATTTGTTTATTAATTAGACTCTAGGCATCTTTTTGTGGAATTTTTTGTGCCTCCACCACCCAAGATCATGTCTTCTGCAAATAAACGTAATCTTCCTTTCACCTACATATACTTTTTACTTCTTTTGCCTGTGTGATTTCTCTAAAGTTCTGATTACTATATTGAGAAGGAGAGGTGATAGTGTACATCCTTATCTAGTTCCAGATTTTAGATAAAAAGTTTAAATTTTCTCCATTTAGGATGTTTCAGTAGCTTCTTCATAAATTTCTTTTTATCAGATTGAGATAATGTTCTTCTATACCTATTTTTATCAGGTTGCTTTTTAATCATGATTGGATGATGGATTCTGTCAAAGGCTTTTCTTGCATACACTGAGATGATCACAACATTTTTGTCCTTTCCTCTGTCTATTATTTGTATTGATTAATGTATGTTGAACCATCCTGGATCTCTTGGATGAAGTCAGCTCAGTCATAAGGTATGATCTTTTTAATTTGTTGCCCTCTGTTTGCCAGTATCTTGTTGATAATTTTTGGACCTGCCATTTAAGGGGCAGTATGATCCAGGAGTGGTCTAGTTTCTTCTTTTTAACCCTACTGATACTAGATTTAGATATCATCAGTTTCTCCTTCTGTTTGTCTTCTTGTATCTGGATTTCTTTTTCATCTTGTTTCAGTACTTGTCCTGCATTTTTGTCATGCACATTTTGGAGCCTTTCTACCTCGCTGCTGCCCTTTAGCTTGTTACAATGATACTCTTTTCTTTTCTTATTTATTTATTTATTTTTGAGACAAGGTCTCCCTGTGTAACCCAGTATGGCTTCATCTCATGGTGATCCTCCTGCATCCCTGGTGCTGGGATTACAGGGGTGTGCCACCACATCAAGCTTCCTTTCCTTTTAAAGAATCTATCAGAAAGAGTTTTTAGGATCTCAGATTAAATTTATATGAGATTATAATTTCCCCAGGATAGCTCAATATTTGGTAATTCATTGCTCATGGTCAATTTGTAGTATGTAACTACTCTGAATTGTGAGAATTAGCTGTTATACCTCTTGTCAATAACACATAGATTTGTGAAGTTCTTAAAAATATGTACCTAACTAACAATCTTTGTTTTTTGACTGAAGTTTTAACCAATTTACACTGAATATAATCAATAATATCATATTTCATTTGTTTTTATGTGCAGTTTTTTTTCACATCTTGACTCTCCTGTGTTGGATGCATTTACTGCATTAGTGGGCTTTTCATTACTATAACACAGTACATAAGATAATCAACTTATAAAGAGGCCAGATTTACATTTGCTTAAGGTGTGAGAGGTTTCAATCTGTTGTTAGTTGGCTTGTTGTTTTAGGACCTGCAGTGAGGCAGTATATGATGCTGGGTGCACATAGCGGAGGAAGCCCTAACTTCATGGCTAGAAGTGAAGGAGAAGAAGAGAAAGAGGCTGAGTTTCTAATATCGCTGTCAATGGCATATCCTCATTGACTGGAAGATCTTCCACTACACCACACCTCTTAAAGGTGTTAGCACTTATCAATAGCACTACAGCCTGAGGACCAAGCCTTATTGCATGCGTCTTTTGGAGCCACTTTGGCCAATTGGTGTCTGTGATGTATTTGACATTGCCTGAGTATAAACATTATTTGTCTGTAGATTATATATTAGTTTTGAAGTAAATCTGTGAGACAAAGATGAAAGTCACCTTTGTGAAATGTTGCCCACATTCCTTTTTCTTGCTTGTTATTTTAAAATTTTTTTTTATTTTAAAAATTAAAACACTGACAAAACAACAATGAAGACAAAATCAAAACAGCACAAAAACAACAGAAATAATACATGACCTCAGGACAAAATGTATTGCCCAGGTTCTTAATGGCAAAGGGTTCGTTGTTGTGTGGGAAAATGCAGACATCTACAAACCTTGGAAATAAAGATTCGAAAAAGGTAGATGTGAATGTGAAGAGAATTTAGAAATATATTAACCTATTTATCTCACTTATGATGTCCTCCTTCTATATGCACAAGAATAATTATTTGAAAATATGAAGACGTCTTTCATTACTATAAAACAAAAATTCAAACTGCTAAGAACATATTGTAATAGTTTTAATGAACAGCGTTTTCTCTTTATTAAAAGTACATAAGGATGGTTTTAATAATCAATTCCTCTTAGAGTCTATGAAAAACAGCTCCTCGCATGTCTTATGCTATTTACTTTGTGATTATTTCTCTCCTGTTCCCCTTGCTCTTTTGTCTTCTTTCCTTCTTTGTTTTTGGATCTCTGTAAAGGCTTAGAAGTAATGTGCTATTTTTAGTCTTTGGTGCTTACTTTAAAAATTACTCAGTAGATAATTAACTTATCAAAACAAATTAATTAAAAGCTTTACTGTTTACCTAATAAATATAAAATCTTAGGCATTAACTCCATTTACCCCCTTTTTGATATAAATGCTAATGTAGTTTTGTATTTTTATAACCTTTAAATGTTGACAGCCATAGACATTTTACAAATTTTCATATTACCATTAATTTTTATTTGTGAATACATATAACATTATCCTTGTTCTTTAGGTTTTTCTTAGGTTTGCTTTTTCTTACCTGAATCATTTATAAATTTCCTTACCAATGTCCTCATGGTGATGAGAGCCAGGGTCTCATTATGCAGTTCAGACTGGCCTTGAACTCACTGTGTAGCCCAGGCTGGCCTCAAACTCATGATGATCCTCCTGCCTCAGCCTCACAACTGCTGGCATTATAGGCATGTGCCACCATGCTCAGTTTTGTTTTCCATTTTTGCTATTGAGATGTCATCTATATCTACTGTTTTTTAAGAATCACTCTTCTTTTTTTGTCTGACTTTGTTTTTGTTTCTTTGATTCTGCTGTTGGAGAACTTCACTATAATGTTCATATATAGACTTTTTAAAAATATATGTATTTTAAGAGTTTATTAAGCTTCTCCAATATGTATATTGCTAATTGTAATCTGTTCTAGAAAATTCTTATGCATGGATGGCTTTTGTCTTGTCATTTTTCTCCTTCTCTTTTGGACCCCCAAGGAAAAAACATGCCATAATTTTCAATATATTCTCTTTATCACCCACTCTTCTGTATGATCCATTTTTTGGTTTTCTATGCTGTGTTTTGGCTAATCTATTCTCTATCTCCTGACCTGTGTCCAGTCTGTTGTCACAATGCCTGAGAATATTGATTTCCAGGTGCTATACCTCTTAACTTGTACAAGTTTTATTTTATCTCTGCTACATCTTTTTAATTGTTCTCTGTTCCTTGAAATTAATTTTAAGTTTGCCATTTGTGGGAGACCACAAAGCCATGCTGCCCTAAGAAATGAAGCCCTTTGCCTCTATCTTTACCTGACCTTTACTTCAACCCTATTTACTGAGATATGCAAAGCTGGGTATACTGAAGCAAATGTTCTCTTAATTAGCCAAAAGAATGTGATCAAGTCTGACTGAGGTGCCAGTGAGCCTCAGCATAGCAAAGTGTGTCACAACTGCCCACCACTGATGGCTGGAATAGAGGCTTGAGCAAGATCCTGTGAGATTCCACGGCTAAAGCATAAGATAATATTTCAGCTGAGGCCATGGGACTCAAAAAGAATTTTGCCTTCCTGGTAGCAAAGGTGCCAGCCTTACATACATCAAGCTATCCACTACTTTGCTAACTGGAGGCCTCTGTGCCTGGTATGAGAGTGCTGTTTCTTCTTACAGCCATGCCTGCAAAGTTTCTCTTCCCTAGCACTCTGCCGTGGCCGGCACCCATCTCCCTGATTGACACAGATAAAAGCTGGGAGCTCTCAAACTCACGGTCCTTTGTTCCACCAGGAGCATTAGGTCATCTCAGAGCCTCAATGCAGGTTTTTCTTTTTCATCTTTCTTCCCGACTGATAGCCTCCACAGTGTTTTCAGTAGCCATTTATTTCTTTAAGCTTGGTAAGCACAGTTCCTTTAAAATCTAAAGTCTACACAGATCTGTTTCCACTGTTGCTTGGTTTTCATTCCCAGACTTTGTTTGCTTGTATATGTGGTCCTCTCTGATGGTTTATTTTTCCTCGCCATTTAACACTTATTAATGGGAGGTTCCCACAACTTGGGAAGGTCTTGGCCCTCTTCAAGGGTGCTCCTTTTCTGTTCCAGATGCTAAGACACTACCAGTTGGGACTGCCCCTTGTCATGTTTATATCTTTAGATTCTTGGGCCTACCAGGTTATGTTTTCCCAAGATACAAACCCCGAAGATCTTATCTACCACCCAGTTTCACAGGTTCATTTTCCTTTTTTGTTTTTCTTTGCCCACCAACACTCTGCACTGAAGTAGTCTTTGAGTTTCATGTTTGTGGAGGGGTATGAGCTGCAGTCTAGTTTCCCTTATCTGAGATCAAATTTCTTTGGAGACTCCTCTCAGCGTGGGTGTCTCCTCAGTATCCCTACTCTGGACTTTGATTTCTGATTATCCTGTCCTTCACAACCACTTTATAAGATTTCAAGTTTGTGGAAATGGATAAGAGACATAGTGCTTTTAAATTACCTTACTTCGTTTGTTAAGGTTAGCTTGGGAGAAAAGGCAACATCATTAGCTTTTTAGTCCATCATTGATTCAGAGGAGATGTCAGTTTTTTGACTTTATGAAGAATTTTTAATTGTTTTCAGTAGGAAGAGTGATATAAATAATCTAGCTTGCCATTATTGGAACCAAAAGACACACTTGAGATTTCTAAGACAAACATTTCAAATGGAAAACAAGAGCAGAACATCATATAGAAATGTCTGATCCAGAACACCACATCTTTCAGCGAGTCTGCCTTTCCTTCAGAAAAAATGATGTTCTTTTCTCACAGGGTTGTTTTGAAGATTATATTACACTAGTGATCTTTAATATTATTGGTACCAGGGACTGGCTTCATGGAAGGCAAGTTTTTCAAAGGCTTGGTGGGGGATGGGGATTCAAGATTAGATTCTCATATGAAGTGTGTAATACAGATGCCTCTGGTGTGCAGTTCACACTAGGGTTCATGCTCCTATGAGAATCTAACACCACTGATTACCTGACAGAGGCATAGCTCAGGCAGTAATGGAAGCAATAGGGGGGTGACTGTAAAAATGGATGAAGTTCTCCTGCCTGCTTGTCCCTCACTTCCTACTGTCGGGCCCGGCTCCTAAGGAGACTGTGACTGGTACTAGTCTAAGGTCCAGGGGCTGAGGAGCCCAGGATTAGACAGCACATGAAATTGCTAACTAAAGTACCAAAAGTGCTCAAGAAAAGTTTCATTAAATCTGAGGCAAAATCTGAAAACTTAACTTTTCCACTTTAGTTCATGCTAAAAGCATTCACTTCGGAGTTAAAAAATAATGACTTGCCAAGCAGTGGAGGGAATCATTACAAACACTCCCACTCCTTAGCCTTCAGGGGATTTCAATCAGAAAGGATCAGGGTGGGCCTCCTGAGCTCTACTAGAATGGCAGGCCCAGAGGAAAAGTCGAGCTGAAGTGCTTAGGGTATTAAAATAAATAAAATGCTTCACTAGAGATTAGGACTCAAGTATCAGTTTGATTTAATGATTACAGAAGGTTAATACACATCCCAGGCAGGCAGCCAGCTGCACTCAGCTGGTTTAGAGCCAGCAGGATTATCGTGAGGGGTGATAGTGTCTTCTCAGCCATTTTGGCATATTTGAGAAACAGAAAGAAGCCAGCACGGATGGAGAGCAGAAAGGAGAAGCCTGGACCTCTTGATGTCAGAGCTGGTGGAGAGAACCCAGATCATAGAGAGCACTCCACTAAAGGAATGTTTGCCAAAGGACATTATGGTAAATTAAACACATAAGCCAAGAAAGACAAATTCCACATGTCCTCACTCATTTGCAGAATGTAGAAAAGTTGATCTTGGGGAAGTAGAAAGTGGAATGGCTGTTACCAGGAGATAGGGATGGATGGGGGGGGGCATGGAGGAGAGGCTGGTAAATGGGTACCAGGTATAGTTTGATAAGAAAAGTAACTTCTGGTACCCTATTACATAGTGGGATGACTATAGTTCACAGTGTTGTCTTGGGTATTTTATAAAGCCCAGAAGACAAGATTTTGAATGTTCTCATTACAAAGAAATGATAATGTTTTAGGTTATAGCTGTGAAAATTATCCTAATTTTATAATTATACCTTGAAAGTGGATCGAAGCACACATTGTATCCCATCAACTTGTACGGTTATTAGATGTCAAATATTACTAAGCACCATGGTGCCCACCTGTAATTCTGGCTACTTGGGAAGCTGATACAGAAGGAGTTAAGGTTGAGGCTAGCCTTGGAAACTTAGCGAAACTCTGTGTCAGTATAAGAAAAGATGATCTGGGGATGTAGCTTAGGATTAAAACAGCCCTGGGTTCAATTCCCAGTCCTGGAAAGAGATAGGGGAGAGAAGGGGGGAAAGGGAGAGAAGGAAAGAGGGGGAAGTGATGGTGCCGTACAAAACAAGATGATGCATGAATTACACAATGCTTGGCACATAGTAGGAATATGAAAAACATGTTTTGATTATTTCTCTTCTCACAGAAGCCCGATTTCCATCAACAGATGATCAGATAAATCCATTGTAGGATAACGAGGATCACAGCAGTATAACAGAAAGGAACTACTGATAGGCACAAGCTCATGGGTCTGTCTCAGAAGTACTGCCGAGTGAAAGAAGCCAGAAAAAGGAGCGAGCGCGCATTGTCGACCACAGACAGTGAAGGCAAAACAACCTAGACTAGAACAAAGCAGATGCACAGTTGCCTGAGGCCATCGTGGGAGGGGAGCTGACTGAGAAAGGACAGAGGGGAACTTTCTCAGGTGATGTAAATGCATGTCTTCATGCTAGTGATGATTCCATGTGCAAACACTTGTAAATCTTACCAATCTGTACAAGTAAATCCATGCCTTTGATTTTGTGCAAAATATATCTCAGCAAAGTTAGTTTTAGAAAACCATCCGGAAGTAAAATATATATTATGTGGACCATATTCTGAACCACAATGAGAATTCAAGGTTAAGGAAAAAATGAAGGCACTGATGTACAGGGCCTTCCAGTTATTAAGGTGAAATTCCAGGTAGACTTTGAGCCCCTTAGCTGAAAGGGAAATAAACATGGCTATGTGTTTGTTTCTCATATCTTTAGAAGAATAAAACGCTTAGTGGGAAACAAGTTCTTAGCTTCTCTTAAACATGTGATGCTGTACTTCAGGAAAGAGGTGAAAATTCTGCTTTTCTACAAAGCTCCAAGACTGTCTCTAGGATGGGCATCTTCTTTCCAGAGAGCCCTCTTCCGCATATGGATATTTTCTCTTTCTCTCTTTTGCTTTACTATCACAGTGTGAGTAACTCTTGATTAGTGGACTTCTTCCCTTAATCAGAAGGAAGGGCTCAAAAACACTCACATGCACCTGGGCACAGCACAGACCCTCGAATCTCAGGGAAGGCCTGGGATTCACATCTACTCACATAAGAAAGTATCAGTTTCTTTACCTTTCACAGTATGGAACAAATGGGGTGAGGGAAAGGCGAAAAGAAAGAAGGATGAAAAATATACATGTGTATATACACAGTATAGCTGGGACTATTGTACTGCTGATTTCTACTGGTCTATTGAACAGTTCATGCTTAATTTTTTCTTCTTTTTAATTCTTTTTTTGACCAATTCTGCATGCTTATATCTGGTAATCTGAACAACTAATTTGAAGACGACAATATAACAACCATTGTTGAATACGTGTCATCTTATTAAGTGAAATTCTGTATAATTTATATTTTTAAAATTATTTTTTAGTCTCTTTTTTTTTTTTAAGGGAAATGTCAGGCCAGGGTGACCTCTGTATGAAATGCAGATCTGTCAGGGCACTACTTTGCCCGGAGGGGGCCCGGGGCTCTCTGGGTTTCTTCCTGACCTTTGTCCTCAAGAGACATTGAACAGGTATGCCTGGGTGGGAACACAGAAGAATTTTACTAATAAATCATGTTACAGTCAGACTGAGTAACTGTAAAAACATGATTTAAAGGAAAGAAAAGCTTCTATTTCTCACTGCAACACAGATAGCTAATGGGTTTTGACTTAACATTCCTACATCATCATAGGAAAAGTGCTCTCAGCTGGGAAAAGTCCAAGAAAACACACAGAGGACAGAAACGCTGTGGGCTATGCTTGGCAGAACTTAAATCAGAAGGTCAGGGAGGATGCCCTCCACCACCCTGAGAAAAGGCCTTGGAAGCCCTGGAACACTCTCATGGATGACCAGGGCGAGGCACTGCTGGAGGCTCCAGAGGAGAAAGGTCAGCTGGGAACTGCAGATTTGCCTGGCACCTTGTCGTAAGGACACAGCTGGTCTACCCTGGCTTAGTTCTGTTAGATCACATTTTGCTCTGCGTCCCCCACCCTCTGGACAGCAACTGGGACAGTGCTTCCCACCAGGGTCCTCCTGGCATTCTTGGAGGGGCAGTCAAATGTTTGTTTACAGGGGCTGTACTACGTATTGCAGGATTTTCCGTCCCCATTAAAAGCTAACAGTACCTCTCCCTTAATTTCTGTGACATTCTAATTTTTCCCTTTCCCCTGTGTGTCCAAATGCCTGCTGGGGCAGCTGAGCAGTTCTTATCAAGGGCCTCTAGCTACCTAAGGAAACACCTTTATATATCAGCATGGGAGAACATGCACCTTCAGAATTCTTTTGCAGGGGTAGGAGAGTAGCTGGGAGTTGCAAGGACCTATCTTTTAAGTTTTCAAAGCCCTAGCACTCATTCACTGGCATGACATTTATAAGTAGATGAAAGGTTACTTAATCTGACCTAAAGCTGCAGGCCAAATCCAGCCCACTGCCTGGTTTTGTGAATAAGATTTTGTTGGCACACAGCCACATCACTCTTAGTTATTTTGTGTATCTGTTGTCTAGCTGCAACACAGTGCCATAGCCACGGGAGAGGCCACACGGCCCACAGAACTGAAAGCATCTGTTGTCTGGCCCTTTACCAAGGAAGTCTGGAGACTCTCATTAGATAACAGATTTGGAAAACTGTGGAATCAGCCAGATCGTTTCTATATCCTCAGAGTGGATAAGGGTTCTCTGGCTCAGGAGGGATGGGTGAGATGAGAAGCAAGAGAACCAAGAAGCCAGTATGTCTGTGAGAAGGATCTGCCCCCATACCTGCAGTTCATTTGTGGGAGACATGGAGACAACAGAACCCCACAGTGTCAGGAGTCAGCAGCAGAGGGAAGTTGGAGCCCAGGTCATTGCATTTCCAAGAGTTCTCAGCTGGCCAGGAGTAGCCAGGTAATGCAAACCACAGTCTAGAAATGGCTGTAAGAGGTGATCAGGGACGCAGGGCTGCACCTGGTTCACAGAGCTCCCGCTTGCCCCACTGTGATGTGGGGAGAAGTGAAACAGTTTTTTTGGGTCTAAGAGTAGCGTGGTGACAGGTAGCATTTAGGAAGCTGGCCCAAGATTCCTGCAGCCCTAGAGTGGCATAAGACAGTGGGGAGAGTTGGCCTGAGAGGAGGCTTATAGTGAGGATGAGGGGTTTCCGAAGCTAGAAACCAACCAGAGATGGAGGCACCTCAATGATACTTGCTTAGATACAGGGAAAGGTACATGCAAGAACCACTCTTCCCATGATGCCTTGTACTTTGAAACACTATTCCTTTTTCCAGCACAGATGCCTTCTAGAGTTGGGTCTGAGGTCCTTACTGACTGAATCTTAATGGGAAGCATTTGCAAATCCAAAGTCAATGTACTTATTGGGAAAATAAGTAGATTTCACTCACATCCAAGTCTGTAGACAATTATGCATGCAAAAATTCCTCAGTAACATTGCCTTTGCATTCTTGTGCCAAGAGCCTGAGAATAAAATACATAATGCTCCTGCCCAAATGGAGAGAGCTAAATCTGAATCAGTTTGCAAAGCTACCAAAAGGTGGTACAGGAGAGATTATTCACACAGCATCTAGACTACAGTTAAATCAATAGAAGCAGAAGTTCATTGTTGCCAAGTGCTTCAAAAGTCAGAAAGAACTTTCCCAGGAATGACCTGGGAGTCAAGATCACTGATCTCTTCAATGCAAGGGGAGCAAAATGAGTCTTGGTGAAGCCAGGAGACAGCTCATCAGTTTGGAGAAAATTGTCATTTTCTTCTTGAAATCATTTGATTTTACTTTTTCATTGACTTCTAATCCAGGTCTCTCCTTTGCCAAGCTTAAGATTCTATTCATGAAAATAAGAGAAACAAGGAGAAAATGAGGAATGAAAAAGGAAAAAGGATTTTGATCCTCAGTCTGCTGAACTTGGAGACGATCTCCATTCTGCTGCCTCCATCTCCTGAGTGAGACAGAAGATATTAAAGTACAAGAATATGTATGTGTACTCTGAAATCTGAAAAGTTTACCTTTGACCTTCATGCCCTACATTCATCCAGATCTCAGACCATGGGCACATAAGTTAACCTCTTTGTACCTCGGCTTCCTAATCTGTAAACTGGGGCTACTCTGCACTGAGATTTTTCTAAGGATTAAGCGCTGTGACTCATAGGAAATGATGAGCACATAGTGCTCAGTAAATAGTAGCAATGCTCATTTTATTTTTATATCATTGGTATTCAGTTTATAAGTCACTCTTCTCCTTGAGGGAATGTCCTGTCCCTGGCCCAGCCTACATCTCGGCACTGACAATAGGTCCTGTCACCAGTGAATGCTTCGTGAATAGGTGAGTGAATGATTCAGTGGCTCCACCTCTGCAGTAACCCCCTGACATCCTCCTGCCTGCTGTCTTCTGGACACTGCTTTCAATGATAGATCTTTATCCTCAACCTTTGGTCCTGTGGCCTGATCCTCCCCGGCCACAGACTGTTGTCTATCTTGTGCCCACTCTATCCTGTCCTCAGGTCTAGGGCTCCAGTCTCTGGTTTTAATTCATGCCCTACCCATACTCTGACCCTGGTCCTCTTTTACATATTGCCTGCGTGATTGTCGATTAAAAGTTGTTCAACACTTTCCAAATCATAGTAAAATCCATAGATTTTTTTTTATAGCAACAATAATTTAGAGGTTCATTGTATCAACCCTGGATGATTTTGTCCCCCATCCATATCCCCTGTCTCACTGGGACATTTGGCAGCATCTGGAGATTTTCTTTAATTTTGCTAACAGCGTGTGGATGCTGCTCCTGGAATCCATGGAGCACAAGCTCAGAATGCTGAAACAGATTTTTCAGTGCACAGGGCAACCTATCACAACAACAAAAATTACCTGGTTCAAACAGTCAGTAGTCCTGAACTTGAAAAACCCATAGTTAGAGAAAGGCCATCCACTCCTAGTGTCTTCACCACTCCTCCCACGAGACAAATACAATTACCCCTGATGGTACAGCTGGGAACTGTAAGGTTCAGAATGTCGGAGCTACAAGCCTCTTCTCGGTGAAGAGCACTTGGTCCTGAGTTTTTTCCCTTCCTATGTAATTTCCCTGGATGATCTCATTCTGTTTAAACATGCTATGTTTAAAATAGCATGTTAAGCTGATGATGCCCCAAATTAGATCTGCCATCAGAGCCTCTTCCCTGGCTTGTGGGCTGTTTCCCACTGTAATTCTGCCGCTCTACCACAGCGCCTCGCAAACATCTGTGGAAAACCGGGCTTCGTGTCCACTCCAACACGTTTGTCCTCCTAGTCTGCTCCGTTTTGAGAAGTAGCACTTCGTTTTCTCAGATGTGTCATTTTAGAGATTTTCTTCATTTTAGTCCCCAGAACTCATCCATTACAAAAAAATCATTTCTTCTGCATCCTAAATTTCTCTTGAATACATCCATAGGACTCCATCCTCACGGTCAACTTCTCTCCCATTCAAATGGCCATTCCTCCTCTACCACAGTGGCCTCCCTAGTGGTTCTCTAGATTCCACTATCAACTCCACCAATCTACAGCAGGGCGTTTTTTTTTTAAAGTATCATTTTGTTCTTTGAGGAGTCCTGTCTTCAAGTTTTTAAAGACAAAAGTGTGCAGTCTTTTCATGGCTTGCTTGATGCATAGCCTACCTGGTCCTGCCTGTCTTGTCAACATTATCCTGTGCTACCTACCCATTCCCCCCCCGGAAAGCTCTCATCACACCTTCTCTTGCTTCTCACTCATGCCAAACTCTTCCTGCATCCAGAACTTTGCCTGTGATGTTCTCCTGCCCTCTCTTCCTGTGACTAATACCACATCCCCTAGATCTTCTTTCAGACCTCCTCAGAGGAGGATTTTTCTCACTAGCTTCCCCATGGATGCTGCTTCTACTGTGGTCTAGACACAATTTCAGTGTCCCTCAAAGACTCACATGCTGGAAGACTGGTCCTAAGTGTGTGACATGAAGAGGTGGTGCGATCTGTAGAAGGTAGAGCCTATTTGCTGATCACTGGCAGCACTGTCTTTTGGAGGCATCAAGATAGATCCTTTGCAAGGCTGAATTGCTATGAAAGAGCTTTTCATCTTGTGGTAGCCTCGTGCCTCAAGATATGGCCTCTCCCATCCACATTTGTTCTCATCGTGATGGCATCCAGTGTGAGGTCTTCCCCACAGCCAAAGTAATGCCCTTAAACTGCTCAAAGTGTGAACCAGATACCACTTGTTTCTTTATAAAATATCCAGCCTTACATATTTCATTATAGTAACAGGAAAAAATGATTTCTGTGTATGTTCCTGTAAACTTATCTCATACCCTCACTTATTTTTTTTTGTGTTGCCATCATTACATTGCGATCTGTAACTATGTTTTTATTTTCTGTTATTATCAGCATCCTTTACCACTAGGCTATACACACCAGGAGAATAAAGGTTTACTTTCATCTGTGTTACTCATGTTTTATCTCTGGTGTCTTGTGCTATACCAAGCACATGGTCGGTGTCTGCAACATTACTGAATATTTACTGAAGGCCAGTGAGCCAGGAAGTGGCCGAGCAGGGATGAGGGAGGGTGACGAGGATGTCTGTATGATGTCTTGCAACGTTGCTCCATTCTGATTCACACTCAGTAGCTCCTCTGAAAAGAAATACTCCAATATTTATAAATAACCCTGTGCTGCCTGCCATGGGGCAAGAATTTCCTCCTGGCATTGCCTATCTGCTCAGTCTCCTCACCGAAGACCTGTGGTTGAGGTTCTGAGATCTAGAATGCCTTCTGGCATTTTCTGCTCATTGAGCCCATCAGTTCTCATTTACTTCAGAGGAGCAAAATATATAAATTGCAAAAAGCCTTCTTGCTGATTTCTAGGGGAAGGCATGTGCTTGGCCAGGGGTTCCTTTGGCTGCCTCTGTTAGGGGTAAGGAAGATTTCCAAAGGGGTTGCTTTTGCTGCGCAGTTTGGCATTACTCTGGCTGGCTAGAGGTGGCACAATAAGGGACCTGAGGCAGCTGCAGTGCCTGACTCTGGGGATTCTAGGAACTGATGGGTGGGGAGAGCCTAGGCTCCAGAACACAGCATGCAGAGATGAAATGCAGAATTCCACTTTAATTCAGTTTACAGTCCAGCAGTCATGACCCAGCAGGGATGGTGAGCTGTAGTCAGTGTGGGCCAGATGGGATACCCACCTCCTGGAGGTATGCCCAAAGACAATTGGTGTTTCTGGAGCACTGGGAAACCCCAGGAGACTGGTGAGACGTCAATGGGTACCAAAGTCCTAGAAAACCTGGAGATGGAAAAGAATTCTGAGATATCAGGAATACCTTGAATTTCGGGATTAGAAAGGCTTGTGTCAGAGTCCCCATTCTTCCTTTTCCCAGATGTATGTAATTAGATAGGTTTTCTTAAGCCTTGGTTTTCCTAACTGTCAAACAGAGAGAAGAATGTTGCCTGCAGAGGGCATAAGGTGACTGGACACAGTGTGCAAAAAGCAAAGACACCCAGAAAAGAGGCAGATGCTTGAAAGACTCTCAGTGTTGTGGGTTACATCAAGATGCCCCCGCTAAGACCTCATATGCTCCTAAGAGGGGATTTGGGAAAGTGACTGGATCATGAGTCTGTGATACTGGATTAATAGGGTGTGTATTGGATTAGCCAACTGATTGATTTAGCATACCTCTGGCTGTGGATATTGGGAAGCCCTAGCCTGAGTGTGGATGCACCAACGAATAGGCTTATAGCCTGGTAGAACATAGAAACCAAGATGAAGGCAAGATTGTTGCTTTCTGCCTGTCCTGCCATGGGCTGCTTCCCCTTTGCTACAGCCCTCTGCCGTGCCACCCTACCTTGGAGCTTGCCGATGATAGATTAAAACCCCGAGAAACTGTGAGCTAAAATAAACTTTTTCTCATTTAATTTTGGGTGTCAGGTATTTTGACACAGTAAAGTGAAAAGTAACTAAGGCACTCAGTCGTTGGCAGCTATTTATCCTTTTATTTTTTAGTTAGATTCTCACTATGTAGTTCAGACTGGCCTTAAACTCACTATGGAGCAGAGGCTGGACTCAAACTCAAAGCAATTCTCCTGCCTCAGCTTCCTGAGGGCTGGGATTATAAGCATGCACTACCACACCCAGAAATTGGCAACTACTTATATAACAGTGTTGTAGACTGAGTCTCAGGAGGAACTGGTGTTGGTAACCAGAGTCAGCATCCTGGAAATAATGGAGAGGGGAGGAGTTTTCTTCTGATCATCTTGGGTATACCAGGTCCCAGGCTTATCAGTAGTACCTTGCCTAGCAGGAAGAGAGAGCGTTGGTTGCCCTAAAGATGCCAATGAACCCCTGGACTGGGTTTTCCTCTAAACTCCACCAGATTGTGTGGAATTTTGGCATGAGCATTGGTGTGCAGTGAGGCGCAAAATGAGCTGAGGATTAAGTAGTAAGGGTCCCAGACTTGGCAGATTCTATTCATTTTTATATTATTTATTCTGTCAGCAGATGTTCAAGGATTTGTTGCAATATGCTGAACCTTTTATTTGGAATTTCTTTCATTTATTCTTTCACTTATTGGGAGAAACTTGCTATGCATCATCTTTGTGGAGGGGCTTATGCTGAGTCCACAGACACAGGGCTGAATGAGGCATAACCCTGGCTCTTGGCTCCTGGGGAGATCAGGATCTTGTGACGGAGTAGATAGGGTGAAAGGGAAGCAATAACATACTCCTCAAAGACACTCTTCTGGGCTTGCTGAGGAACCTCTGCAACATACAGCCCTTTGACCCGGGTTGTTATCTCACGTCACTGGCCTCAGTTTCCTCAAGGACTTGTCATAAGCATCAAGGGTAAAGTCTTGTAGCAATGCGTGAGCAACTTTATGCTCATAGTAAATGCAAGTGGTAGTGAGATGCTGGTGATGATGACGGCAGTGTTGACCATGACGGTGATGATAACAGTGATCATGATGGGAGGCAGAGAGAGACAAAATAGAAAACTGTGGGGGAGTAAGGGAAGGCATTGCGGAGACCTTTTACTCCAGCCTTTCTTAGAAGATGAATAAAAAGTCAACAAAGACGGGGTGGGAAGGGGAAGTCCTGAAAAGAGAATGGCATTTGCAAAGCTATGATGGCTGACGTGTCCGTAATGACCAGCTGAGGATGACGGGCCTGACTGAGCCATAGCCTCCTTCTGCCACACAGAAGGATGATCTACTTTTACATTAAGACCTTCCAGTTGACCATCACTCACCGAGTCTTCCACAAAGGGACAGATTTCTGAGAAATTTGTTCCCACATAGTTTGAAGTTCACCTTCTGTCTCCTTCTCTTGGACTGGGACATTGGACCAGGTTCTAGCAAATATTTATGCTGGAATATTTGGAGACAGCAAAGGTTTGAAGATATTTTCATAATCTCTTTCACAGTTTACACAGAGAACCACCTGCCTCTGTTCCAAAAAGGAAAGGCAGATTGTAAAGAAATGGGTATGGATGAAGGGAAGGAATTCACATGATATTTATCTGACAAAGGTTTGCTGCTGAGATCATGGAAACTAAGCCACGCTGACCCAGGAGAATAAGTTCTAGGTATTTGAATGACCTGTTTTTCAGCCTCTTGAACACTTCCTCATTCACTCTCATTCATAAACCTCACAAAAATCCAGTTAGGTGGGGATGTTTACTTCATATTGCACATGCAGACACAGAAGTGTAGAAAGGCCACAAATCCACTAACGTGTACACAACCATTACTCAGCACGTGACAAGAGGCAGATTTATCTCCAAGGATAAACAAAAGGTAGCTTTGCAAATGTCTAGTTTTAATGCAAATTAAACAATTTTTGCAGTTTTCATGTTACTTTACTAGTGATGCATATCAGCTCCTTGCAATTGTGCATGCCTATCCTCTTGTGCCACTAGGCCAGATGCAGGGCCACCAGAGCCCACATTTCAGCTCTCTGTGGGCATTTCACATACTGGATTTTGTTTCTTTACTCCATTTTCCTATTCCTACCTTTAGCTATGTCATTTCAAGGAGGTCTTGAAGCCAGTAGACGGCACAGATGAGGAACAGATGAAGCCTGGCCTTCTGAGACATCTTGTGGAAGAAAATGGCTAGACCTACAGGGCCAGGTCACACACATGGGAAGCACAGGTGGACCCTGAACCTAGGTCAGATCGGTTCCAAAGCCTGTTCTATGGTTCACTCAGTGGAGCTGCTCTGCTCCAGATCATGAATCAAACATGTTCCTCAGACTTCTCTGGGCCCCCAGGGATCTCTGAGGGGATAAGAAAAATGTAGATAGAGGAATTTCCACAGGGTAGCATGCATGATACCTGGAGATCAGGGTGCAGGGTGGAAATTGGTGTCAGGATTTCACAGGACCTTGAATTCTTTGCTGGGAATTTGTACTTTAACCTGAAGGCAAGGAGGACACCATGAAGATATTTCAATAAAGTAGACTTGGAAAATACTATGCAGAGAACTTCAAAGGAAAGAGCAATTAATTGGGAGTAAGAAAGAAGGGCCTAGAAACCAGTGGATAATTGGGAACTGAGAGTCAGAAGCACCTTATTAGTACCAAGAGTGAGATTCACAGCAGTTTAGCAGACATTGAAGTGGATTTCAGGGTGGGAGTGGCACAGTCTGCTTTTTGTTCTTGCCTTGAACACTGAGTCTTCCATCTCCTGCATGCTTGTTTGATGGAACACCTCAGAGAAGAAGCCTGAAATCCTTTGAAGCTGCCAAAAAGAGAAGAAGAGTTAAAGGGACACCGTGAGAATGCCATTTCAAACAATTTATTAAAGCTTTATCTTCTAAAGTTCTCTGAGGAAAGAAAACCTTCCATTCTTGTAATCTTTATACATGTCTGCATTTGGCTTATCTATCTGAGAGAGAAAGGTGCCTGTTCTGTTAGTTTAGTGTCATTTAGTTTAGGGTTTTGTTTGTTTGTTTATTTGTTTGTTTGGGCTTTGAGACAGGATCTCACTATGTGTCCAGGTGTTCTGAACTCCTGGGCTCAAGTGGTCTTCCTGTCTCAACTCTCTACCTCCAATAGTTAGGGTTGCAAACACACACTGCTACACCCAGCCCAGGGAGATTTTGGTGAACATCATGATTGTATGGCTGTCTTAGTTTATTTTTCATTACTGGGACAAAATACCTGACACTTGCAAGATAAAGGACGAAGATTTATTTCAGCTCAGTCTATGGAAGTTTCAGTCTAGTCAGCTGGCTCCAAGGCAGGGTGGCATGGCATAAGGGCATCACAGAGAAGAAATATGTGGCATGGGAGACAGGAAGCATCAGGAGCAAACCGCCCTTTCCCTTTTATTCCATTAAACGTTTTGGGCGGTACCACTCATATCCTTTGTGAGGCTTCTGTCATCAGTAAATCCATTCAGCCACACATAGAACTAGTCTAATTCCAATCAGTGGACTAATTTAGTACCACAAACCATTCAGCTCAGTATCACATACCCTAGGTCAGCCAGCTCCAAATAACCCCACCTAGGAATGCATAAGGTTTTGCTGACATATCTAGATACAAGCCGTAACAATGGCCATAGTCCAGTTACTTCCATTCACGGAGTTGTTCTTCTCCTGATGACAGCCCAGTGCCTGTCAGTCTATTTGGCTCTTGTCACTGGCCTCTATCTGTGTCTCTCTTGGGTAGAAGCGAAGAGGCTGAGTGAGCTGGTAGTCCTGGTAGGACTGAGTGCAGTTTACATAGAGCAGGAGCTGGCACTCTGGTTCAGGAGGGTAGACCAAGAGATGTCAAAGCAAGTGACAAATGTAAGCAGGGGGATGCACCACCAAGAGGTGTCAGCAACTGGGTCGAGCCAGAAAAACTGAGCAGAGATATCAGGGACGATGGGAAATGAGTGAGGTCAGAAGGCAGAGATGCTCTTATTGCCTATCATTTTGTTTTGAAACTCTATCATTTTTGTTTTTATTTTGTTATATTTTTATTCTCTTTAAAATAAAAAAAAGAGGATAAAGATGAATGTCATGGTCCGTGAGAGCTCTGGAGGCCCATCTTCAAGAGGCTGGGACAGTATCAGCCCACAGCTGCAATGTAACAAGCCTCCCAAATGAAGTGGTTTAATACAATATAGTCATTTATCATTTAACAATGGGACTCACATCCCCAAAATGCATTACGTGGTGACTTCATCACTGGGCAGACATCAGAGTTCTCCACAGCTGGGCTGCATGGTCCTAAATCCATGATGCAATATGGCGATAATATTAGTCCTTAGTTATTGCAGACTGATCAGGCCCACAATCTCCCAAACGAGTATACAGTGAAGGCTTAAATAAATGAGTCAGGCAGTATGATTTAGTGCTCCAGAAGGATCAAAACCCTTTCACAGAACTCAAGATTCTCTGGGAGTTAAGCAAAGTTCTTCTCTGGGCATCCTGTATTTATTTAGTTATCCAAACAAGGGAGGAGAATACTGAAGAAAAGAGGGAATCTCTCCAAGTAAGACATTATGTTAACTTAGGGGAGCTGTGTTATCTTCAGGAAGGTCTCCACCCAGTCACAGTCTTTACCTAGTTAACTGAAGTTGGAGCCAGGTCCTTAGCTGTGGCTTTGTCTTGCCCTTTGCTTCACCAGCCACTACAGGCCTCAGTCAGGACCAGTCATTCATAGAAGTTCACTTACTGAGTTCACTGCTCATCTCCAGACAAGGGGCCCAGCCCTTGGATAAACTCAGAAGTGAACATGAAAAGCCAAATGGTTAATTTAAATCCTTCTCAGAGCCACTTTGTAGTGGTCTCCATCAATGCAAACCATAGAATTAAATCAAGCACAAGAGAAAATGCTACTGTCAAGAGACATGGTACATGTGAAATGTAAAAGGCTGTTGCTGTTCAATAATGAATTTTTTTTAGTTAATTAGAAAAGTTCACTGTAAAATAATGATCAACATTACTATAGTATAGTAAGTATGTAAACCAGTAATATGCAATAAAAATGTTTCATGTCCCTTATAGCTTACGGGGCTACCATCGTACATGGGATCTCCGATTGACCCAAATGTTGTTATGTGATGTACGACTATGTTTATTTTGTCTCCTGTGCCTGTGAATGGGCTAGAGCTGGGTCACTTAAGGCTGGACTTGGCTGGAGTGTTTCTATTTCAAATATCTCTTAGCTGCCTGGGACCAGCTCATTAACCTGGGCACGTTCTCTTCATGACGGGGGCAAAGAGATATGAGAACATACCCCAGTGTACAATCACACTTTAAATTTCAGATGGTGGCATTTCTACTAACAATCCACTGGCCAAAGAACATGACTGAACCAGTGTTAAAAAGGAAGGAAAGAACCTCCCACTTAAGGGAGATACTGCACAGGCACATGGCAGAGCTTCTGAACACAAGGAGGGGAAAGAAATCACTGGTCTCAGACAGAACCTCCAAACCTAGATGACTGGAAATAGAATTCTGATATAAGAACAAGTGATGTCTTTTGTTTACTTTTCTTTCTGTTTGTCTTTATGACAATCAACATGGGTTATTTCATAGCATTTCACTAAGGGCCTCCTTTAAATTTGATTCTTTTGCTATTTTCATGAGTGTCATCGATCACATATCTATGCATAAACATGGCCCATTAAGATTGAGAAGTCAACCCTTGATCCTTTAGCTCAAAGGTATAAAGATGAGAAAAGAGGCTCATCTCACGGCATCCCAATGCATATCTGTCTGCAAGTCCTCAGCAGCATGCCAGTCACTTGGAGCGTGCTCATTCATTCACTCACTGGTGCTGTTCCTTCTCTTTCATGGCATTGCTCCGGAGCCTGCAGGCACAGCCTGGGGCAAGGCACATTTTGATCCATGGAGCCACAAACAAACAGAAGCAAATACACACAATGATATTAGATTGTCACATATTCTATGAATTAAAAAATGAAAAAAAAAAAAAGAACTGTGGTAGAGGATGTGGGTGTGTCCATGGAAACTAAAGAGGCATACCGGCTTTACTTGAGGGGAGTGCCAAGCTCCACAAGGAGAGATTTAAATTCAGGTCTAAAGGAAGCAAAGGGAGCCTATGACCAGGCACTGGGGAAAGCATCCCAGGCAAAAGGAAGAGTGGGTGGAAGAGGTGTGACTGGGCGAAATCAAGCACAGTATAGGTGTACCCTATTTTCTGTGGCTACAATAGAATGCTAAGACTGGGTAATTTATAAATAATAGGAATTTTATTTTGGCTTTCAGTTTTGGGAGTTAGGAAGTCCAAGCGTGTAGCACTGACATCTGTTCAGCTTCTGGTAAGGGCTTGTTTGCTGCTTCATAACATGGCTGAAGGCAAGAAAGAACTAAGGAAGCAGAATTCACTTTTATAACAATCCACTCTCAGCAGAATGAACCCGCTCCCATGGAAACTAACTCTCTGCTATGAGAATGGCAGCACCTTCCATCAGCCTTCATCTCCCAACTGCCAGAAGGTTGTAACACCTGAACTTTTCTGGGGGAGCATATTTAAGTCATGGCCTGGATAACAGTAGGGAGATTGGACATTATAAGCACAATGGGGTGTCATATAGAAGGTGCTTGGTGGACAGGGATGAGGATGATTATTGAAAGGCTACTTGAATGGAACCCAAGGAGACAAGCTAGGAGACTTGTATGGTAATCCATTTGTGTTAGTGAAGGCAATTCCAAAATTTCGGTAGCTTCATTAAAAAGTCTAATTCATAACTATAGGAGGTCTGTCACTTCCACGCAGTCACTTAGGACCCAAGCTGCTAGAGCAGCTAAAGTCTCCAACTTGTTGCTTCTATGACTCCATGACTGTTGACTCCAGTTGACTCTCTCTGCTGCAAGATGCCTTTATGATGTCTAAATCTGCTTTCTTACCCTCTTCCTACAGAGGATGCATGGCCCTCTCCTGCAAGAATATCAGAATTCCAGAATGGTTTGATGGGCTCCTCTCTTCCTTGGACCTATAGATGGCTTTGTTTGGTCTATAGGTCTGTAGTTCAAAATTCAGTTCATCTTCCTTCTCTCCCTATTTTCATTGTATAAGATGATGTATACTGGATAAAACATACCAGGTGTATGGCAGTGATGAAGTTTTGCTGGTCAGATGCTTGATGATCCTTCTGCTTCATTAGTGGTGGAAATTCCCTATCTAAAGTCCGAATTTCTTAGCTGGAAAGAGTTTCACTTCTTATGGGTCCAGGAACTTCTGCCTTGTGTTCTAGGATTCTCTTCCTAGTCCAATACCTCCATTTCACATATTTGAAATGGGTGTTGAGAAAAATGCACTTCTTAGAAACCATGCACCCTCTCAATCTACCTCCTGGCTGTGCACACAGGAGGGCCAAGCAATCATTTTAAAGATCAAGTCCGTAAGGTTTTCCATTTGCTTTTGTTTTGCTTTGTTTTGGTCTAGCCATATGGTTTCTTTAGCACTGTAATCCTTTCAACAGCATATTGTGTTTCCCTGAAAATAAGACCTACCTGGAAAATAAATTCTAGAGTGCTTTTAGAAGAGACATCCCCTGGCAATGAGCAAAGCACAATTGTAGCTTTTGGAATAAAATCTATTAAGTTTTGCTCTAATAAGTTCCATATCCCACCACCCAAATTACCCAAGGTAATTTTCTACCCAATATTCTCCCTCTTGATTTATTTCATCATTTTTCCACCTTCCTTCCTCCCTTTCTTAATGTAGTGGCAGCAATCTTGAAGGCTTCCTGCTTGGATATTGTGTTAGCAATGGCTTCCAAAAACTGAAGTGCCTAACTTGCTTTCATCAAGAACTCTTCTTCCCTCTAGGGGTGCCTGAAACTCCAAGTGTTGAAATGGTATCCTGACAAGAAGGAGGAGGAATTAATTAGAAAGAAAAAGTGAAAGCAGGAACACTAAGGTCAAAGTTGCATGAACAAAAATTAAAAATAAAAAAAGCATTTTATTGTGTGTAGTCACTGAGGTTCGGGGATTTTTCATTATAGCAGCTAGGGCTAGGGTTATAGCCCAGTGTCATAGCAATTGCCTGGCAAGTGCAAGGTCGTGAGTTTGATCCCCAGTACTAAAAAAAAAAATCTGTTATAGCAGCTATTACTTCCTCTGACAAATACAAGTAAGACTGCTTTTCCATTTATAATAATGGTATAAGTTTTTTTTTAAAAATGTATACAAGAAAGTAAATGTACCTAGAGATTAATGTTAAATTAATAATAGTATGAGTACACACAAATAAGGTAATATTTATTTTAAAGGAGCAGGTTTTGTGAACATTAAGGAAATACAAGAGATTTACAGAGTAGATAGTTCCAAGAAAGAGCACTTCACAATGTGAGATGCTGCTAAATCCTTCTCAAACTTTCTCAGGAAAAATGATGATGGTGTAAGGTCAAGGAGATATTTTGGCATTACAAGTAGATAATCTTAGGGTAAAGTAGTGTGATATGAGATATTACCACAAAACATAGGCAATGTTTACATTCAGAAAAATGTATTACAACAAAAATGCACTGCTATTAATACCCCTCAGGATCCCCCCCCCACACACTCCATTGCTTCTGACACACTTGTCCCATCACGGTTGGTACCTTCTGGAGCAGTTCTGGAAGTTTTTTTGTGTCTCTAGTTGTACTGGTATAGCTGCCTCAATATGCTGAATTGATTCACAATATTTACCATTCATAGTAATTTTGACCTTGGTGAAGAGCCAAAAACCTCATGTGGTGCTACATCTGCCCAGTAAGGTGGACGAGGACCCACTGCATTCCCCAGCTTTCTGTTGGATGGTGCTCAAGAGCAGCATCCACCATATTTTAAATCATACCTCCAAAAGACACCCACAAAAGAGAACTTCCAGAGCTGCTGCAGAAAGTGGCAAGAGTGACGGGATAAGTACATTGGAAGCCAAGGCAATAATTCTGAGGGGAATTAATTACAGCATGTCTTTCACTGTTGTACATTTGTAATGTAAGTATTTATCATATGTGGTGATCATACCTCATACAGATCTATAGTCTATGAGTTGGGTATGACCCCTAGAAGTGTTTGATTGGGTCTGAACAGTGTGTTTTGTTTTAATAAATGAGCCATTATTTGTTGATCTGGAAACTATATGAGGAAGTCAGAATTCCTGGTTTCTTTTGAAAACTGAAGTGTTCTGCCAGCGGAGCCAGTGTTCCCTACCAGGCAGCTGCACCTGGAGCTCAGTACCCATGTCTCCTAAAGAAAGGGAGCTTCTCCACACTCCTCATCATTCCTTATTGGCTTCTTGACCTTAAGGAAAATAACAGTGAATGCTCATCAGTCACACTGATGATTTGTTATAGAGGACTATTTCTATTTCCTTGCCTATATCAAAAGAGAAACAAACTGTTGACAAAAGCCACCATGTGCTTCAAGAAAAACTAGAAAGAACATTTTTTTTCTGGTACAAGTTAAAAGTATTCCTTATGGGTTTAATATGCAAATGAAGTGAGTCTATATTGAAGGGATGCAATTGAAGGTAGCATTTAAAATGTTGAAAACTATAGAATATGAAAAATATTTTGATGAAAAGCTTAATGAACTGAGACAGAAGTAAAATTGCTGCAAGAAGTTTCTTGAGTGCCAAGAAATTTGACAAAAAATGTGGTGAAAGTAAACAGATGCATTTGCTACATTTGGGTCACTTGAAATTTGAGCTTGTGACCCTTGGCCATTAGCAAGCACAGTATACTCCAGACAGTTCTAGGGAAATGGAACACAGAAAGAGAGCAGTTAGCTCAGGGACAGGGTGGCCTTGAAATACAGTGTGCTGTCCCTGTCTTACATGCACATTCTAGCTTTCTTTCTCCCCCTCCTGCTCTTCCTCTCACTCCAAGTGTATTCCATCAACTCCAGGAGTCTGCTTGCCTTGGTCATTCTGCACCGCAGCTTTGTGCCGCTTCTGGCCCGCAGAATCTCCTTCTGGATCTGTACATCCAGTTCGGCAGACAGAGCTCCTGAGTCATGATCACAGGAGCAACCCCAGGGACCACATATACAAATACAACAGCAAACTGCTCCTGGATTTCCTCTTCCGCTGAAGTTGGAGATCTAGAGGAAGCAGGTTGTTAAGGAAGTGTGAAAATTAAAATTGAAGAAAGGAATATTAAAAGGGGAAAGAAGAAAAATGAAGAAAGGGAGAAAAATGGAGGAAGATACATCGAAGTTCCACAGTTAAATCATAACATCAAGTGCCTAAATTCCTAAAAAAGGTCTAACATACATTGTATAATATTTTTTTTTGCCTAAAGCAATTTAAATATCACTTATCTGCAATGATTGGGAGCAGAAATATCTCAGATTTTAGACATTTTCAGATCTGGAATATTTTCATTTACATATCAAAATATGACGGGGATGAGACCCAATCCTAAACATGAAATTCATTTGTGTTTCATATACACATTATGTACATAGTCTGAAGATAATTATACACGATATTTTTAGTGCACCTGTATGTTTACTGGAGTTTGCATAAGATCAGGTGTGGAATTTTCTACTTGTGATATCTTGTTGACCTTCAAAAAATTTCAGATTTTGAAACATTTGGTATTTTTAATTTTCAGATGAGGGATGCAAAACCTGCATGTAACATTGAAAAATGGGAAGATTAGTATTTTTGAGTCAAGACAGATCCAAGTTCAAATCTTGGTTCCACTACTCTACTCTCCATTAAAATATAAATTCCTCTGGTTTTAGGGTCCTAGTTTTATAATCTGTCTAATGGAAGTAAACATTCTTACCTTGTAGGTGTAGGACTCACAGGGAGACCTCATGTAGAGGGACCCCACACATAGCCCAATATATAGTAGGGCTTTGGCAAAGTTAAATTTGTTCCTTGGCTCATTTTCACTGAAATAGGTAGTTCAGTTGATTTGCTTTAAGGCAAATATACATGGGTGCAGAATCTTCTAGGTTACCCCACAACAACAGCAAAAGGTAGGAAGACCATACTAAATGAGGAACGGGGAACTTGTACTTAACAGCTGTATTTGCTTATCTGGCAGATATTTATAAATTTTCTGTAGAAATAATAATATAATTTGTAGTCTGAATACTGGAAGCTGAATCCTCAGGAACTAAGGCTCTGGATAATAATAATAAGGATAGTAGAAGCAGTAGTAGATAATGCTGCTGTTAGCATATTTTTGCAAAGCACTTTATTGACCCTTTCTCGTTTAGGTTTCTGTGCCACCCACGTGTGAGCATGTAACTCCTGATTCAAAGATGAATATAGTAGGACTAGCAAAGTTTAAATGACTTGTTCAAGGTCACACGGCCAATAAGAGGTAAAGCTTGAGGTCCAGTGGCAATGTGATATAGGCTTTGCTTTGAGCTACTGCTGCACCTGCCTCCTGACACCCCGGCCTTCACTATACTCCTGACCCCACCCCATCTCTATCCTCCCTAACAGACCTTAGTCTCCACTAGATTGTTACACATCTGTCCTTGGCATTGTAATCTTTCTAGGCTTCCATGGCCAAGTGGAATTATTTGCAACCTATTTTAAGCATGCTCTGTGTCTAGAGTCGGTGCTACCCGACACACTGAGCCCTTTTCAACCAGTGTCCAGTCCACCTGAGTCCCCATTGCACTTGACTTTCTTACTGCAGTGTAGAGTTTCACTCACTTCATCAGAAGCAAATATGACTTTGACCATAACTTGAACAGATATTTCTCCAAAGAAGACCCATAAAGCGCCAACAAGCCTATGAAAAGGTGTTCAATATCGCTAGAGAAATGCAAATCAAAACCATAAGATACCATCTGAAACCCCATTAGGATAGTTACTAACAAAAATAAAAATAGAAAAGGAAGAAAGAAAAGAAAATACTCAGTGTTAGTGTGGATGTAGAAAAATTAGTTCCCTTGGACACTGCTAGTGAGAATGTAAAAATGGTACAGTTATTGTAGAGTATAGTGTGGTTGTTCTTCAAAAAGTTAAATGTAGAATTACCATATAATCCAGCAGCTCCTCTTTTGGGCATAAACCAAAAAGAACTGAAATAGGGTCTTGAAGAGATATATTTACATCCATGTTCCTAGTAGCATTATTCCTAAAAACTTGGATGCCACACAGATGACTATCACTCCATGAACAGAAAAGAAAAACATGGCATGTACATATGGAACTGACATGACTATCACTCATGAACAATACATATGAATATGATATATGAGTTTTACTAAGCCCCAAAAGGAAGAAAATTCTAAATACTCTACAAGATTACAAGTACATGCCAAGTGAAAAATGTCAGTCACAAAAAGACAATACTATATGATTCCACACCTATGAGATGCCACAATGACCAAAATCACAGAGACAGAAAGTTAAACAGTGCTTTCTACTGGCCGGGGGAAGAGGGAATGGGAAGTTATTCTTCAAGGGGGCAGAGTTTGAGGATTTCAAGATGAAGAGTTCCGGGGATGGATGGTGGCAATGGTTGCATGGCGATGTGTATGTACTTAACACCACTGAACTGTACACTGGAAAATTGTAAACTTTATGTTATGTTTATTTTACCACAATAAAAATATGGCAAGAAAGTACACCTTGGAGACCTGCAAGCCTTTATTTTTGCTTCTCTTTTTCAGATCTGTAGGTTATTTAGCGTACTATTTTGACAATTAAAGGTTACACTTACTCTGTCTTGCTGGTGAAGTCTTGAACACCCTGCAGGCTGCAGAGGGAAAAATGCCATGGTATGATTGCTTCATTATGTAACACTTCATACAACACCCAGGAGGAAATGGCTTCTAGAGAAAGATAAAAATACATTCTGAGATTACAAAAAAAACCCTGCTTCTGTCTCCTTTTTCAATATAACTTCAAATCCAGATGGGCAAAGTGAGTAATTTAAAAAAATTCTGGTGTTATTTAAAGTGAACTTGAATCACAACCAAGCAGTACTAATGTTAATAGCACGGCATGCCAGTGGACGTCTCAGATTGCATCAGCCAAGCACCTACTATTCCGATGACTTCCCCGTGTAGTCTAGACTGTTTTGAGGTGTGGGAAGATTGTTTTTCATTCTCTTGCTTTCTTTTGTGCCAAAATAATCCAAAACTGGCGAGGCTCAGAAACTGTCTTTCACCTACCACTTTTTTCTGCTGTGCAATTCACCTCTAATGGCATAAAAATTTAGGCCCAAGGTGGTCTGAGGAACATCAGCCAGTGTCAGGGGTGTGTGTGTGTGTGTGGGGGGGTAGCTTCATGTGCATGTGAGATACCCAGAGAGAAAGACTGGATGAAATGTAGAGAGGTATACCCAGAGAGAAGGCTCCCTTCTCCATGGAGGTGAGCTTCAGAGCCTGGACCACCTCCTGGAGGACCTTGTCTCGATGCGTCTTTGTTTGGCTTTTACATGACTTCCTCTGTCACACCTCCCTTACAGAGTGAACCATGGGAATGGTGACATTCAATATGACTGCATGGGATCATTTTTCTAGCATGTGCTCCAGAAGGAGAATAACTATCCCTGCTTCTGAGAGGCATGTTTGTGCATGTACCTACCAAGTGTCATTTACTATCACCAATTCAGGAGGCCACCAGCATGAATCAAACAAATTCCATCACCTTAGAGGTAAAACAGAGAAATAGGACCAAGTACACAAACTGGTGGCTGTATTTCAGAAGTTGCTAACTTAACTCCCAAAGGGACTGACCAGGTTTTGAGTAGATGAAGTGAACCAAGGGGACAACCTGCAAATCATAACATAAACGTCCCCTTGGAGATGGCAAGCATGAATCACCTCTGCCAAATGGGTCCCATACCACAGAACAGGCCATGGGGGCTAGATTTTCTGACTCAAAGAGAGTACCCCTATTTTGCCACCTAAAATGAATTTTTAAATTCTATTTTTTTTAAATCAGTGTGTTCAGGGTACAAGTGATTTATATGAGAAAATGAAGACTAGCTCAGCGCTCCTTCCAGTAATGACCCCTAATCTCAACCGTGATCTCCGATATCATAAACTGTGCAAAACAATAAAGGAGTGTAGACAACAGGGGGAGAGGTGGGGGGGGAGAGATAGGGAGGGAGAGAGACAGAGAGAGATAAAGAGAGACAGAGAGAGAGAGGAACTAATTCCTCAAGGTTTAAGAGGAGGGGAGAGGTTAGAGAGAATGTTGTCATGGTATAGATGACATCTTGAAAGACGAACTTGTCAGGCAGAGAAGCAGAGGGAAAGGCACTTCTGGTGTTGGGGACAGCATGTGGCCAGGCACAGTGAGGTGTGCATAGGGCGAGGGCCGCAGCGGGACGGGAACTGTCCTCTGCTGGTGATTTCCATGCTTTCCTCCTGTGTTCTACAAAATAAGTCAGCTTCTCGTCTTTCGTCAGCAATTTAATCTGTAAACTCTACCAGAGCAGCCATGTGGGCAGGGTGGAAACAATTGGGATTAGGTTTCTCTCTGTAGATCCTCTGGCCTCTTTGCAAATGTAGGAAAGGACTTCTGGAGCAGCGGGGGTGTGGGAGAGATGCAAGGGAGAAGATGAGGGCTTTCCCCTGGCTGCAGTGCCTGCCAAGAGGACAGGTCTGTGTGTTTGTCAAAGGTGGATCTCAGCTGCCCTGCCTAATGCTGACACTACTGCAGATTTCTAGACATCTGTGACAGACTCAGCTGAGCACCCACCACAGCTGTGGAGTAAGGAGGAGGTTCCATGGGCCACAGGTTAAAGGCAGGCTGGGGCACCTTTGACTATTGCACGTGGCCCAGAGACTGATACGTCTGTGTTTGCAGTGAGAGTCATAGAAGTCCTGTATTGAAAAGATGTTGCTGCATGCTAAGTTTATTCCATCAATTCCTGTGCATCTTCTAGGATCCCCTTGGCCCTCTGTTTGTCCTGGAGGTGACCTCCGTGGAACTTCATGGCAGGAGTCCTTTTGAATACTAACTGCTCGGTAGAATTATATCCCTTCCAAAGCAAGCTAAGCAAATAGACCACACTCTTCCTTACAACCAAGTACGCAGTTTTGCTCATTTAATTCAATTATTCAACATTTATTGAGAGCCAGGCATGGAGCCCCATCCTAGGAGAGCATATATAAATAAAATATGACCCATTCCTTCAAAGAGCCCCCATTTCAGTCTATCTGCTCGCTGCTTTTCTGCAGAACTTCAGTTACTAGATTTAGGTTTAGCAATTAAGGGAATCTCCTCACTATCTGTGGGCTTTTGGAAACTCAGAAACTTCTAAACCCAGATGTGGAGAAACTGGAGAGCTGCTGCATTACTAATGAGAACATGAAGTGATGCAGCCACTAAGGAAAGTAGTATGATACTTTCTCCAGTAGCTGAAAGTCGAGCTACCTATAGTCAGCACTCCCACTTTTGGGTGTGTACACAATAGAACTGAAAGCAAAGTCTTGAAGAGATATTTGTATACCCAGGATTATAGCAACAGTCTTCACAATAGTCAAATGATAGAAATAATACAGATATGGAGGGATGGATAGATGGATGGATGGATGGACAGACAAACAGGCAGATGGATGGATAGACAAAATGTGGTATAGACATACCACTTTGAAATATTATCCAGCCATACAAATGAGGAAATCCTGCCACATTACTATCAGGGACATAAGCAGTGGTTGCAGTAGAGGTTTAATCCACATATAACTGTTTTCCTTCTGGAATTTAAAACTGATTGGAAAACAAGGCTCAGGTTTCAGAGGTCAGCATTGACCGACTTTGTTTTGCCTAGTATGCACAAGGCCTTGAGTTTGAGTCTTAGCACCACAAAATAAGATACACTTTATTATTCATAAATATTGGAAAACAAGGCTTTAGATGGATGGTCTCTGTGGGTTTCATAACTGCTGCCTCTGCATAGAAATTATTCACCCAAATAATCACACAAATTGCTTGCCTCAGGTCTTCCTAGGAAGAGGCCAAAATGGTTAAGCTCACTACACAGTGGAAGCAGATTACAATAGACCATCTCAGAAGCCAGGAAGATACAAAACAGTTGGCAGCGGCACCCCTCCTCCTTTTGGCCATCTCTTGCAAACTCATGAAAGAGGACTCCTGGAACTGCTTCCGAAAGTGGCAAGAATAATGGAACAGGTGTGCTTGAAAAGAGGGGCAGGATTTTAAGAGAAATTAATGGCAATGACACTGTACTTTACTCTGACTTAAAACATTTCAAACATTCACAATGTGCTTGCTTCAGCAGCACATACACTAAAATGTAAACATTCACCATATATTTCCATCTCATCTTGTAAACTCCAGTCTTTAATAAGTGCTTCCTAACACTCTCATAGGGAAACATCCCTGGTTTTCCATGGACTACATGTTCACTTGCTTAACAAATAATGAACACAAGGTATTTAACTACTGGGTGTATTCTGGTAGTCTCTGGGTATAAGACTTTGCAGAGATGAGTGGGAGACCGGGGAGAGAGACAGTAGTGCACGTCCCTGTACTTTTTCTCTCCCCTCTTTGGAGAGTTGAGGTTGGGAAGCAAGTACCCCCTCCACCAATAGTTATCTGGACAACCCAACCAATGTTATTATTATGATTTTTTTTGTACCTAGAATGGAACTCAGGACATTGTGCTTGCCAGGTAGGCATGATTCTGCTGCTTTATATTACCCGCACCCAAACCGATGTGGAAAGTCGTCCATTTCTACCTATCAGCCAGTCTCCTCTACATGGACCTCAGATAATGGAGAATTTTCAGCTTCTTGTTTCAGCCCCTGTGCAGGTTAGTTTTTCCTTACTATAGCAAAATCCTTAAGGAGAGCTAAATCTATCAAGAAAAGTGGTTGCTAACTCTCAGTTGTGGAAGTTCAAACACATGGCACTGCTCTTGGCGTTATCCTAGTGACAGCCTGCTTGCTGGTAGGGCTCCAGTGTGGCATAAATCATCACATGGAAAGATGCAGGGAGAACATGCATTTGGAACTGTGTGTCTGCTTTTTACTTTTCCCGCCTCATCCTCTTCCTCATCCTCTCCCATTCCTTGCCCTCCCCTCCCCTTTCCCCTTCTCCTCCCCCCTTAACCCCTCCCCCTTCCCCTTCTCTCTCTCCTTCTTCCTTTACATGGTCCTGAGGATTGAATACAGTTCATGCTGGCTGACATACCAATCCTTTTCCACTTTTTAAAATTTTGAGACAATGTTTCACTAAGTTGCTAAATTGTTCAGGCTGGGCTCAAACCTTCGATCCTCCCACCTCAACCTCCTAAAGTTCTAGGATTACAGGCATGTACCACTATGCCCAAATATGTGCCCCTCTTCTTACAAAGTTATAAGGATTCAATGATTACTGATGACCTGTTTAAAATGAGTCACCTCTCAGTACTTCACTTCTAATCCCACAGTCAGATCAGGTTTCCAGCTTTTTAATGCCACTGACACAAGACTTTGTGGGTCCATCTCCTGCACAAGCTCAAGAAAACAATTATATGCAAACCATAGTAGTTCCTTAGCTCTTCAGGCCACTTCATCTGCTTGATGTCCCAGTATAATTCCCTTGTGGGAATCCAGTCCCCTGGGGACATCAAATTAAATGTTCCAACAGAAAGGCCCTTAACTAATGGAGCTGCTGATCAAACAGTAATGACAGAAACAGCCACCAGTAGGATGACTGATTTACTTTTCTTTAGAGAAAGAAGTGTGCAAAGGAAAGGACTGTTCACAATGCTTTATCCATTTCAGCCACTCACACTGCTGCTCTCTGCCATAGTGTGGAAATCAGATGTGGAAAATGCTCAGGGAGAAGGAACTTTTGCCCCAGCCACCATTTCAGGGTCCCCTTCCATGTGCCACAGGAAGGCACTTTACCCATAAGGCCTTATTTAGCACACAGAAAAAACCCTTTGCAAAAGAAAGTGATTTCATTACCACTGGCTTCTTAGAAAAGAGGTCACAGGAATGCTAAGGTTGCCCAGAGCACACACAATATATCTGCTGCCAACTTCTAGCCACCAAACCAAGGAAATACGGTCTTTCACCATCTCCTGAAATCTACACTTTTTCCAGTGTTCTGGCTAGCTACCTAATCACTATTTTTTTGAAAAGAACATTTTATTATATTAACCAAACCTCTACCCTGCAATTAACTCCAATTACAACCAATTAAGTTGGGAGTAAGATTATTTTGCAATTTAAAGCTATTTATGCTGACATTAGATTTTTCTCTATATAATTAATTCTTGTTTCCCTGTTCTAATTGTTATTTAATTAACACATTTTCTGACTCTGCCTATATGTTGAGCATCTGTTTGTCTCCAAGCTCATGCACCTGAGAGCACCATGTCCTCTTGATCAACAATCCCAAAGAGGTGAGAAAAAGAACTGGCTAATTTTGTTGAGGTACTTGGGGCAAAGTGGGCCTGATTCATTTGCTGCTTAAAAGTAAGAAAAAAATAATTCCAATACATGGCGTTTGTTATTATAACCTATACATTACTAACTGCTCTATCTGGTTAGTGATGCCAATCACTAGTATGGAAACTGGAAACCTTAGCAGGGTCACTTTAGGTCAGCTTCCTTTAGGGTGAGAGGTATCTAAGCAGGAACAGTCTGAGAACTCACAGCTGCATGAATTTGTTTCTGACTGGAATCGCACCAGTCCAGTGTGACTCTGTACACAGGGGCTTTCGGGTCAGTTGTGCACTCCTGATGTCAGAACCCCAGAATTAATAGGCTGAAGTCATAAAACTCAGTGCCAGTTAGAGGGTAACATTTGAATAGTCATGGGCTAAAATTTAAAAGTGCTCTTGGGATATAATAAGCTTGAAAAGCACTGGCCTAACTTTAAGTCATAATTTTTGGGGGAAATTGGCTTTACAAATAGTCTCTCACAGAATTCATTAATTTTCTTTATCTTTCTTCTTTGAGGATGCCATGTGACTTACTGCTTCCATTTTTTTTTTTTTGAGACAGGGTCTTAATGTATAGTTCTGGCTAGTTTTAAACTTACTTTGTAGCCCAGGCTGCCCTTGAACTCGCAACTATCCTCCTGCCTCAGCCTCCTGAGTGCTGGGATTACAGGCGAGCACCACCACGCCTGGCTCCTTTTACTTCTATGACCAAGTCCTTTTGACTTTCTTTTGTAAATCCTCCACTGGCCTCTAAATAGTAATGCCAGATATTGAAAATATTGCTTGAGGAGTATTTAGATTAAATTTTTGCTTTTTGTGAATAAAACATTTGAGTTTAACTGTATTTCTTGTATTTTTACTTGTTAAATCTCTCAGCCTCAGCCCTAACCGCGCTCTAGATGGAAGAAGATAGTTCACTCCAAGTCACTTTTGCAGGTTTCCACTTTTTTTTATTTTAAAAGTAAAAGAACAAAAACATTAACAAACAGACACACAGTAGCACAAGAACAGTACAAAAACTGAATTACAGATAAGGCGGCAGGGGATTAACAATGGTTGTTGTATTACACATTGATAACTTCAACGTGTATGCTCAGGATAATACAAATAGACATACAAGATTGATTAAACAATTAATCATTGATTGTTCCTTACATCAAAATGACATGAGATAATAGTGCAACCATGTTAGCCTTCCTGCACATTTATACATACTTACATAGCTATCCCCTTCTTCCTCTTCTTCCTTTCATCCAGATTGCTCTTTAACTTTGAGCAGTCTCCCTTCATGCCTCCCAATTTATATTCCCACCTCCAGGTTCTTACACTAATGATACAATATGCTGTTTGCATATGCACATCTGATTTACCTCACTTATGAATATGGTCTCTAATTGTGACCATTTGCCTATAAAACCCTCTAGTTTGTCTTTCTTTATAGCTGAATAATATTCCATTGTGTAAAAATGCCACAGATTTTTAATCCAGTCCTCTGTGGATGGACATTTGGGTTGCTTCTGCAACATTGAGATTTCATCTCACCCCAGTAAGATTGGCCAGCATCAAGAAATCATCCAATAAAAAATGCTGGTGAGGCTGTGGAGAAATGGAAACTCTTCTGCACTGCTGGTGGGAATGCAGACTGGTGAAACCACTGTGGAGATCTGTTTGGAGATTCCTTAGCAAACTAGATCTAGATGTCCCATTGAACCCAGCTATTCCCCTTCTGGGTATTTTCCCAGAAGATCTAAAAACATCATATCACTGTGATATATGTGCACCCATATTTATAGCAGCACAATTTGTAATAGCTAAATTGTGGATACAGGTTTCCACTTACCACAGTTCAAAGGTTCTCAATTCATAATGTGAAAATAACATTAAAACACACATTTTAACCTTTCCAAATATGAAGACTCTTTTATTACATAGAAATATTGTTGACTTTTACTTGATAGTTGTTCAGATTGGTAACAAATTTGTTGAAAAATATTTTGTATATTTAGAAAAAGATTTTATGAGAGATTTTCTTTCAATGCTGATCATTTTCCTTGACATAGGGTGATGCTGAAGTGACCATTTCCTAACAAATAGGAGAAACTGTTGGCTATTTCTTGACCACTGAGAGAAAAATAAAATCTGAGTTTCAAAAGTCTGGCACTTGAGCTCTTAAAGCTAAGATTTTATCATTATTCAATGCCAAGTATCACATGATTTAAATCAGGGATTCCTATTTCATACACAAAGTAGAGATATTTTTGGAGAGAAAAAATCTTTGTGGAGGAACTCTGTCTTCATCTCTGACATAAAATGTACTTAAAGTCATCTTTCCTGTCTTTATTATTACAGAAATATTAACAAACTGAAAATCAGTGACTTTTTAGGTACCCATCAGAGAACTGAAGTTGTGGATACATGATCACCTCCAATCTGGAGTAAAACATGCAATCTAGAGAATCCTGTGCAAAAACCTCCCACCAGGGTGCAGAAGCCATGGGAGGCTGTGTTTGGAATAGTTTCAGAGACTCCTGGGGGACCCTCTGAGGGACTATCTCACACTTTCATAAAGTTTACCTCTAAAGGTTACTGCAGGTTTCCACAGTGAATATCCAAGAGAGATGCCTTGGAATCCCCGGCAGAAGAAAGAGAGTATTTAGCATTGAGACAGGGGCCAGACTGCTTTCCATAACATGTGCAGACTCTGTGGGAAGTGAGTCTGGCTTCATTCTGCCTGAGAAGAGCATCTTCCTAATTCCATCCCTCCCAGCCTCCTGTCTCACCCAACTAGAGGGTTTGGTAAGGGAAACAGTAGCAGTTGTGATGCTTATAAACCAGGGGACAGATCCAATGAAAGACTGAAATTTAGCCCTAAGAAGAAGACAAAATGTTCCTTTCTCCACATTTTACCACTGTCCAACAGGGCTCCTGCATAATTTCAGTGGACTATGGCTGAAAGAACTACAGATACACACTCGACTTCCAAAGGAATATTATTCCAAAGGAACATTATGTCTGACCAAAGTTAAGAGTGGAGACAGAAACAAAGATTTAAGAAGACTTTGAATCCTCTGGCACCTATGGCTACAAGAGACATTAAACAATCCAAATCGTAACTAGATTAACAAAACCTCAGACAGAGGAAATATTAGTCTCCATTCTTATTACTTAATACAAAAGGAAGAGGGACTTCTCTTCTTACAAGAAGCACATGACAACAGAGGCACAGAAATGAAGGTAAAACCACTCTAGGACATATCAAGGCAGATTATTGGATATAGATATGGTTGCTGCCTACTAGCAGAAGCCGGCTGCTAATCTTTCCTCTGAGGACCACCATCAAGCTTTTGAAAACAATGTTTGAGGTCCTAGAGATGAGGTCCATATCTCTTTGTGACTTCATTCATCTCCCGTTACTTGCCCTTTCATTTATAATTTCAAGCTTGGCTCAGACCTAGAGCCTTACCTACAATTCCCTGTAGGTGATGAACTTTTCTTTTTCAGACCCTTGTCCTTCAGAGCTCACCTCCAAGGTCAGACCATCCAAGAGGCCTCGCTCTGCCTTCTTGGCAAGCGTGTTCCCACTTCCTCTCACTCTGGCCCTGCATTGTTTTTCTACTCTGAAACAGCTATTAAAATATGAAATTAACTATCAATTAATGATATCTGTCTTCCCCAGAAAAGCTCCTTTAGACTTTTGCTGTCTTACTTTCCTTTATTTTATCTACATGTGACTGCAGTGAAGAATTATTGAGTGCATGCATTTAGGAAGGTGTGTGCTAGTAGTCAGAGGGAACACAACTGTGTAGCCCATTTTGGGGGATGTAATGGAGTGTAAATTCGAGAGTAGGAGCTGGGACTCAGCTGAATTTTCCTGAGTAATAATACAAACCGGGGGTTTTATACTCCAGGAATTCTTGGGAAGAGAAGAGGTAGGGGCATGAGCATATTTTTATTTTAATTACAGGCAAACTCTCTCTTTGATATGAGGGAGCATTTTACCATGGGGTTTCTTTTAGGACCTCTCTTGTGGTGAAGGCACTCCCTGACCAGACAAGCCCTGACATCTCAGGCAGAACTCTGGTGGTGATTTGTCCAGGAAGACACCAACTGGCCTCCACATTTCTGTAGGAAGACCCTTTCTCTTAGGTTTACTTCCTCTGACTACGTTATAAACACTGTAAAATATTGAAAACCTTGTTCAGTTGTGCTCAGGGCTTTCTGCTCCTAAGTGAAGTGGAAGCCAAGTTTCAGGCATGATGAAATGATTTGAATATAGCTAAATTTAGGCCTCTGCATGCTGATGTTTCTATCAGATGCTGAATCTCAAGGACGAATTTCAGAGCGCATCTCCAATGTCCTAGTCTCCATGGAAACAGTCCTCTGACTTTGTATGCCGGCCCAAGAAACAAGGAACAACATCCATGCACCTTGCTTTCTGATAGTCACAAAAAGTCTGAGTTTTACTTTACTAAACAGGCCCCACTTTATTGCTGACTCCAGTTGTAGGAAGGGAAGTCGATTTGACCCAGGATACATTGGGTATAAGCTTCATAACCATCTTTCCATTTCACTTTTCCAGTTTTCACACTTTTTGTCTTCCGGCTCCACACGGGCTTTGTAAAGTTGAGATACTCAGACGCACAAAAATCTGTGCATTCTAAATAAGGCATCTAATAAGAAAAAAAGAGGGAGAGACAAAGAGCTGATAAACACCAAAGTAACTATAGTGACCGCTACAGAGGACAAGCGTTTGGGACATGGGGAGGGGGATATTTATGTTTGTGTTTTCTGTATCATTTCATTTTTTTTCAATGTGATCATGTGTTATTTTTTAACTGAGCAAAGCCAAAAGGACTTATGCTTGCTACAAGCATCCTACGTAGGGACCTATGAGTGCTACCTGCCCTTCATGGTTGTCAGATCAACCTCAGTTTAACTCCATCACTTTTTTCTCATTCTGTATGTTTTTGGTTCATTCTGTGGGTTGTTTTCTTTGCTGTGCAGAAACTTTTGAATTTGATATGATCCCATTTGTTGATTCATGATTTTATTTCTTATCCTGTGGGGGTCCTGTTGAGAAAGTCCTTGCTGATGCCTATATGTCTTCAACAGTTTTACCATTTTATCTTCCAGCATATTAAGTGTTCCTATTTTAACATTTGCATCTTTGATCAAGTTTTATTTTAATTTTGTACATGGGGAGATGTGTGTGTCTACCAGTGTCCACTGTGGATAGCCAGTTTTCCCAGTACCGTTTATAAAAGAGGCAATATTGTCTTTTGCGTATGTTTTTGGCCCCTTTGTCAAGTCTCAGGGGTCTGTGTGTTTCTGTATGCTGTGTCCCACTCCATTGATTTACATGTCTGCTTTTGCATCAGTATCATGTTGTTTTTATTACTGTACCTTTGTAATATAACTTGACATCTGAGATTATGAGGCCTCCTGCTTTGCTCTTGCTGCTCGGGTTTGCTTTTGTACTTCTGGGTCTCTTCTGGTTTCATATGAATTTTAGGACTCTTTTTTCTAGTTCTGTGAAAAATACTGTTCATATTTTCATTGTGAGTGCTTTAGATCTGTATACCAATTCAAAATATGCTCTTTAACACTATTTGCTACTAATGCACAATTTCCCGCATCATTGCATCCTATTAGTAGGGGCTGGGATGGAGCGGAGAACTTAATACCATAGAAGCCCAGTGATAGAGAAGGGGCTCTCACATTTCTGCTGCCAGTGTTTACCAGGTGGGCTTCACAAATGCACAAACCAGACCTCACTGATTCCTGTTCCCAACTCCCTGTGCTACTTTACTATTACACAACCTGTTTTGTTCATGCTCTAGATGTTCACTCATAGAAGCCAGCTTTAACATCCTCACTGTTGTTCCAGATCCTTACCCATGGGACAGTTACAGGCTCGGCCTCTGTTTTGAATATGTTTTGATTCAGAATTCAAGTCCTCATGTGATATCCATTGGAAGTGTTGGCTTATTGGTTGAGTAGAGGCCTCTGCCTCTCCAAGTCTGTCCCATTTCATTTTAGCAGGGAGATAATGCAATGAGCAGAAGTCTGGACTGGATCTTTCACAGCCAGTTAGGGTGGCTGAGGGATGTGTGGGCTCCCTGCCCCTCAGATTGACAATGTGTGAGCCGTGCAATCTCAGGAGCCAGAGATTTTGAGGTCAGGCTCCACCCACTTCTCTTACTACAGTTTCTAGAAGTTTAAATGCTGTCCTAGAGAAGCTCTTAGAGGATCAGGTGACCATGATGAAAACAGACCCCTGGAGGACTTTTGTGTAGTGAAGGGTTTTACGGCATAGATTGACTATTTTTTTCAGAAGGGCAGGTAATAGGTTAACCGATGCATTCAATGTTATCCTAATCTATCTTTTGTTACTATAACAAAATTCTTGAGACCAAGTAATTTATAGAGAATTGAGGCTTATTTAGCTAAGGACTGTGGAGGCTGGGAAGTCTAAGAACACTGGCATCTGCACAGTTGTTGTGGGTCTTCACCCATCATAGCATGTCACAAGACACCACACGGTGAGACAGAAGTGTGCTAACTGGAGTCTGTCTTCCTTTATAAATTTAAAGCCACTACTCTCAGCATGGGGGATTTCTTGTGACCAAATTTCATCCTAATTACCTGCAAAAGACCCTATCTCTAAATACCATGAGCATATGACTTTGGGGATTGAGTTTCTCATACATGAATTTGGGGGGACACATGCAGGTCATAGTACTCATCATCTCTGTTACAGCTTCTATAGGCCCCACACATTTACTCTAAAAGTTTTAAAACAGATGTTATTTTACTTATCAATAAGAAAATGCAAGAAATTGTTGTATAGTTGTACAGGTACCTGGTAAATAGTTGCAGAGTGAATGAATGAATGAATGAATGAGTGAATAAAGTAATCTGCCCAAGATTTTGTAACAGTTGAGTGTAAAGTGGTGGAAATTCTTTCTGAAGTCAGTATCTCTTCCCCATGGACCCTCCACACTTCTGAAGCGTTTTTTAATTCATCAGGTTCTATGAATCCAATCTTAATGCCAGTACCTTTCAAAACCATTACATGGCTTATATGCAAAACCAACAATGTTAGTCACTATTATTGATTATTGACAATAAGGTATCTCCAGTTGAGTAAAGTACCACTCTTGTCATCAGAGAGCCTCATCTTTGTGAAGACATACATGTCCAACAGGCAAAAAATTGTATGGTAAATCCCATCACAAGTCATGAACAGTACGGTGATCAGCCATTCTAGTTGTCCTGGCCCAGTCCCACTTTTACTGCTAGGAACCCTGAGTACCCCCACGTCCCATGGGAAAAAAAAATCCCTGTTCCAAGAAAACCAGGATGATTGGTCTTTTGGTTATACATATTTACCACATGGAATAAAATAAGAATTTGTTCAAGAGGAACGACTCACAATGAAAACACAACCAACAGGTGTGACAGTGTATAGTGTATCACATGCTTTCATTTCCACCCATTAATGTTCACAGCAATCCTGTGTGTTAGGCTATTGTGGTGTCCCATGCTAATCAAGGCTTAAAGGTATGTATTGATTTCCCTGGATAAATGCCAAGTTCATGTTTCTTAGGAAGAAAGAAAAATCTCTACGGGCAAAGATGGCAGAGGCATGTGTGAGATGCCCATCTTCAGGAGCAGGAATGTGAGGAGGGATCAGCACTGTGACCTCCTCAACCAGTCCAATCCGTGTGGCATCACAGAAAGGTACAAGCTCTGCATTCACACATCAGTACATCCCAGGGAGAGTCTTCCTGACTCCTCTTGATCTTAACAAATTAGCTATGTCTTGAACTTTGGAATCTTCTGTTATACAAGGAGGTTAATGAACCCCATGAATTTTGCCAAGATTAAATGACATAAATCAATACAGTACACAGCAAGAGTAATTGTTTTCGACAAGAACATGAGACATATTTATTCCATTTCTAATTTCTTGGGTTTTCCTCTTTGTGACAGACAAAAGAATCTCAATTTAAAGCAACTAAAACATAAAAGTAGATCCATGGACAAGTTCTCAACCCTGGACTTTGCTTATGTCCCTCTAGACTTGAGGGTAGCCTGGGACATGGGCTTTCCCTTCTCTCTGTGACATAAGAGGTGCAGCCTCAAACTGGGATCCTTGGAGTGAAAAACATTTATCAGAACAGCAGGCATAAACAGCTTGAGCCATGCTACCTGGGATGTAAGGTGGATCTCCTCATGCCTGCTTCCCAGTGTAGCATGTCTATGGGGGCCAGGGATATAGCTCAGTGGTATAAGTGCCTGCCTGGCAAACACAAGGTGCTGAGTTGGATTCCTGGTACCAAAAAGCAAAAAAAATATACCCAGTGTAGCATGTCTGGAAACATTTGTCCTGAATCCTTAAAGAGACAGTGATTTTGCTAGAGTGTCTTTCAAATCTTCATTTTATTTTAAAGAGAAAAAAATTAAAAATAAAACAGACTTTCAAAATAAGATAATAGGAGAGTAACAACGATTAATACACTGCATATTCTTATCTTCATGGGAAAAAAAAATCCTGTAGTTACTCAGAATACAAGATATAGGCATGAGATATTGCCCAAACAATGTTAGTACAAATCTTTGTTTTCAGAGAACTAAGAGAAACTAGTTGTATAACTATGTTAAGTATCTCACCTACATATATATATATATATATATATATACATACACATACATACACATGTATATATATATATATATATTTCTTTTCCATTCCTTCCTTTCTTCTTTCCTCCACTGCGATTTCTCTTTTCTTTTGAAAAGTTTCTTCCCAATTCACAATATCTATTGTACATTTTGTATCTTATTTGCTTGTTCAGCATCTCACACTTTCGAGAAGACACAATGTTTACACATGTGAGTCTGATTTACTTCCCTTCTGAGTGTGGTCTCAAGTTGCGTCCATTTACCTATAAAAGTCTCAAGCTTTGGATGGTCCACCTGGCTTTTTGACTCTTGACTGTACAAATTGTTACTGTTCTCTCCCTGTAACTCCTACCAACTCCAGTACTGCTCAGCTCCGAGGGTAGCGCACAGCCCAGCAACCCAGCCCCAGGCCTCCTGCCATCAGCACAACTCCAATGATCTTGCCTAGGATGCTGTGGGCCAAGGAGGCACAGTGTTAAATTTGGAGGTAAGATGATCGGCATCCTTTTTACTATACCGGAGCGGGTCCTCCAGAGAGCTCTGCTCTCTTCTGCCCCTCTTCCCCACAGATGACCACGGTCGGGTGGAGGTTTGAATCTACACTGTCTGTAGTTTGAAATACATTGATGTCACTAACCTCAATCCTTAACGATATAATGGAAATTGTTACTAGATGCATTTTTAAGTGGCACATGAGGAACGATGAATGCAGTTTTATTTTACTTCTGTTTCTATCATTATGACAATGCATCAGTGGATTTGAAGTAAGTGTTCAGAACAGTTCTCGCTACACTGGTGACAGACTTGATCTCCTTCTTCAACAGTTATCCGTGCTCCGAATCTCTATTACTTGCCGCGGAGCTCCTTCCAGCCTTACTTCCCCGATTCGTTCTGGCTGACTGGAATCAGAACGTTGATTTCCAAGCTCACATTGTTTTCTCATTAGCATGTGGACTAGTGAATTGCCTCAAATGCCTGCTGAGCAAGCTGGTTAGGAACTCGAGAGGGAATAACAAACAAGTTCTCCAAAGGGGATCCTAAGACCTGTTGTTCTGTGTGTCTCTGAAACTTGTCTGTGTGGATTCTAACCCATTTAATGGGCTTGTTTCATTAATCCAGGGCTAGCTTGCTGCAGGTTCTTTCTCCTTGCTGGATTTGACTCCCTTGCCAATTTTTCTTTCTCTTCTGTGGTACAATAATAGCAATAACGAGCTTTTTTTTTTGCCATACACTAGGCTAAATGATTTACATCTTCATTACAACTCTATAAGATAGGTTCTTCATGAGACCATTTTTGCTATATGGAAGCTGAGACCAGAGAAGCAACATAGCTTGGTAAATTCTGATATCACTAGGATTTAATTGTAGAGTCACATTATTGTATTATTGTAAGCTGATATATTATAATTATATACATTTAGAGTGTACAGTGTGATATTATAATATATGCATTCAATGTGTAATTATTAAATGAAGGTAATTAGCATATCCATCACCTGTTTTCCATGAGGAGGAATATTTACATTATACTCTTTTAGCATGTTTAAAATATATGTTATTGACTATAGTCACCAGGCTGAGGAATACATCTCAATAAACATAATTCTTTCCATCTTATTGAAACATTTTTTGTAGATAAAATGTGCATAACCATATACTGGTTGAAAAACATCTAGGTTGCTTCCAATTTGGGCTATTAGCAGAAATACTATTGCCATTTGTGCACAGCATTATGTGGGAACATAAACTTCCACCTCTCTGGAGTATATATGTAGGAGTCCTATTGTCAAATTGCCTGGTAATAGAATGTTTATTTTAGTTTTTTATTTTGTTTTGGGCTGGGGATTAAACCAGGACCTTGTGCATGTTAAGCATATGCTCTGCCATCCCAGGAGCTGCTTCACATGGTTGCCTTTGTGAAAAACTATCAGACCGTTTCCCAGAGTGATGGTACTATTTTGTGTTCCTGCCAGCAGTGAATGGGGGGTCAGTTTCTTTACATCGCTTTGTTATCCCTGTGCTGTGTGTTAGCACTAGTTTTTATTTCAGCCACGCTATTAGGAATGTAGTGATATCTCATTGTGGTTCTAATTGTAATCCCTACATGGTTAATAGGGTTGAGTCCATATCAAATAATCATAATAATACTGAACAATAAAGTATGCACATAGAGAATTATATATAATAAAAAAGAAATATCCATATCTATCTATCTCCTATTGTCCATTTATATTTATCTGGAGAACCCTAACTAACACAATAAAATTATTAAAATGCCAAAACTCCAGAAATAGGGGAAGATTAGAGGCTTCCAGGAGTTAAGGAGAGAGGGAGGAAGTGGATATGTTTATAAAAAGGCAAAATGGGGCTCCTTGCAGTGGTGAAGCTACTCTATCAGCTTTTGTGATGAATACATATGCGAATCTATGCTTGCAATAAATTGTATAGAATTAAACGCACCCAAATAAGTATAAGCAAAACTGGTAAATCTAAAATATATTTGTAGATTGTATTGACATCAATTTCCTGGTTGTGATAGTACTCATAGTAACAGAAATCATGATCAATGGGGGCAAAGTGAGTAAAAGATGCATGAAATCTCTTCATATTTTTCATTAAAACTGTAGGTTGTAACACGATAACATCTTGGTTAACAAACTCAATTCTCTCTATGATTCTGGTCACAAATCCAACTGGATGAGAGCTGAATCAAATTTTCACATAAGGTCAGCAATGAACCTAACCAATAAATTTGATTTGGTTCTTATCCAACTCGGTTTGTGACAAGAATCATGGAAAGAATCAAGTTCGTGAACTGAGGTACCACTATACAATTCTTGCAAAATAAAGTTTAAATTGAAAATCACAGTAATCACCCTTACAACAACAGAACCAAGTTTAAATTTCATAGTCGAGGAGATGGTATGCATGGAAATGCTGAGCTTGAGGTCTCACAGGTAATCTTTAGCAACTGGAGGGATTGAGTCTTTCATAATTGAACTCTGGTTAGTGCCATGTCACATAACCTTGGGTGGAAATGAAAAGAGAAACCTGACCACAATTAAAGTGAGAGGCAAGTAGATACAAAGGTATAAGGAAAAGCGTGCCTGTTCAGGAAAGACACATGGCATATTTGATTATATACATATGCATACATGTGTAAAATTAGACATTATGTTAACAGAAAGGAATAAATTAGACAACTGTTGTTAATTAGCAGCCTGCTGCTGTTCTCCATAGATGTCAAGTTCTGCTTCAGATCTTCCTAAGTGTTTAGTTATCTCTGAACCATGGAGAGTCACTGAAATTTATATGTAGACTTTAGGAATTTTGATGAATACCTTTGAACAATCCAGTTCCTTAAAATCACAGTGAGAGCCAGACAAAGAGAAACGTGTAGAGTTGATTGCTGTGGAGGGGAATTGTGGAAGATTGCCATGTGTGTTTGGTGTTTGTTGTGTATGCCCTTTCATGCATTTAGTATTCCACTTCAACTCATCCTCCTTCCACTTCTACTTCTTCCTCTCTGGCCCCTTGGCTTCTTTAATGGGCTCCATGATTATAAGAGGAAGCAGGAAAACTTATTATTTCCTGGCTTGTCTAGGAGGCATATCATTTCAAAAGAATCTGCCAGCACCCTGGGTTAGTTCTCATGAAGTCAGCAGAGCAAGCTTCCAGTCTAATATATCTTTCCTGGAGAATAAAAAAGCTTCTGGTCAGGAAGCAAAGTAAGGAAGACAGTGGTGCTTAGACACTGCTTGATGGCCAGCTGAGCAGAGATCACCTAGGTCAAGGTCCTCCTTTTCATCTCTCAGCCCTGTGCTCCTGACTGCCTTGAGCTCCACTATGGGACTGGCTTCATGGATTTGAGAACTTAAGGTCCATCAGAGGACCCTGAATTTGCTTTAATGTTGTGCTATCATTGTCTTGAAATCTTACGATTTTATTTTCTTTGAGCTTGTGTTTGCCAAGTGTTGTCTAGTGGGACAATGGAGCATCCCTGTGAGAAAAGGAGAAATGTGCCTGTCTACAGTGGCCCACTGGGCCATTCCCAGGCACAGTGCTGGGTTGGAAGGCAGATTTGTTTTGTTTTGTTCTGTTTTTGGTACCGGGCATCAAACTCAGGACCTTGCACTTGCCAGGCAGGTGCTGTGCCACTGAGCTATATCCCTGGTCCAAGAGGCTATATCTAGATAATCACTCTGTTCAACATTGTTCACTACATAGTTGTGATGGCCACCCAGGACACTTGGAGAAATTCACTGTATTAGGAAGGGAAATCATACTCCTAAGCTTTATTATAAGCCCATAGAAAAGTTGTTCCTTGGAATCCATGCAGAACTGGTTCCAGAAACCTCTCAGATACTGAAATCTGTATGTGCTCATAGATCTTATATAATATGGTATAATATTTGCATATATCCTATCTGCATCCTCTTATATACTTTCAATCATCTTTAGATTACCTATAATGCCTAATATAATATAAAAATACATACATAGTTGTAATGTTTTGCTTAGGGAACAATCACAGAAAAGCAAAAGCTCCACATGTTCAGTACAGATGCAATGACAAGCAGAAACACCAAAATTACACCCAAGATTTGAAGGCACATTTATTCATGTTGATGAGAACTAATAAGGATCATTCCCAGAGTGATCACTGTTCATTGACTTTATGTGAAAATTTGATTCAGCTCTCATCCAATGTCAGGGACTGACATTCTGGTGGTCTTGGGCTTATATGAGAGAAGCAAGCAGGAAGTATAGAGGCAGAATGGCTTGTCAATTGGTGATTGGTTTATACAATGTGGATCATAGTGACCAGCTATACATCACAGTGATCAGCTATTTCTGAGACAGAAGCAAGTGAACTAGAACTGGAAGAGGAACTATTACTCGGGCAACTAACAAACTGAAGTATACTGGTAGGGAGGCATTTTTTGTTACAGACACATTTCTTTTTCTGATTTTGTTTTGATTTTTTTGATTTTGATTTTGATTTTGTTGTTGTTTGGGGGTGGGGCTTCACATAAAACCAAGCAGGCACTATACTACTAGGCTCTATCCCTAACCTGTTGAATATTTTGATTCACAATCAGTTGGATTTGGAGACATGCACTGTATACTGTGTGTGTGTATGTGTGTGTGTGTGTGTGTGTGTGTGTGTGTGTGTGTGTGTGTAAGTCAGTTTCAGAGAAGACTGCTGTATAAACAGAAATCAGAGGATGCTAACTTACAATGAGAAATGGAGTTGGCACAAGGACTAGAAATTGTACTCTCACTTTCCAAGGCATTCTCATTATAAAGGGAGACAAGATAAACAAAGAAGATACTAGGGCTCCTAATTGCAGACCACTAACCTCAACTCTAGCCTGTTTAAGAGCAGAGTTTATAATAATGCAGTGGTGGTTTACAGAGAATGTACAGAGCCCAGCTAGCTAATCACCAAGTCTTTTTCATCTTTCTTTGGACATAATCTAAACCACATCTATAAAATCCTGCTGTAGTTAAGTATGGTAATGTGATTGAGTTCTAGTCGATGTGCGTAGGCACGACGTGTTCCACCCCTTCCTGGTCCACAGGAACCATCTATGCGCAGACCTCTGTGTTCTGCACCTTAATTAGCTTGCAGCAGACAACCATGGTAACCTGAGGTGTCATGTGTTAAGGATAGATCACTGATAAGAAACCTTCACTTTTACATGTCAAAGAAAAATATCTCTTGTGTTATTAAGTCATCAAGAAATTTTGATACATATGTATTGCAGTGGCCAGCGTTTACAGTAACTGAAGCAGAATTTCTAGAGGCATCAGGGAAACATGTTTAGGTGCGATAGTGCCAGACACAATGCAGCCAGAAAGTAGACTCAGTGACACCATTAGCTAATACTAAAAGAAATCCTCTACCCCTGTCTGGTACTGTGTGGACATGAGACTTGATCAAGAATATCCATCAGCACTGCTCAGGAAAATCCAAACTCCTTCACCACCAAGCTTCCCACAAGGTCTGCCATGCCGGACTTCCATCAGCTGCTCCTTTTTACTTTCCAAGTCTTGCTTCAGTGAATCTTTCTGATGGTTCTAGGCTATTGACAGAATCTTAGTTACAAGGGAGCCTGGGAAGTGTAGTTTATAGCTACCATGCTTCCCTGATAAAGGAATGTATACCAGATGGGGTGGAAAGAATCAATCTGCAAAATCTTCCATGCTGAGGAGGCTGGACTAAAGAAGAGGAAATCTGATAGATGACTGAATGGTCTGTGGCTTCAAGGTGTGTATTGAGCTTCACAACAACCTGACATAGGGATCAGCAACTCAGGGCTCCCTCTCTCCTAACTATTCAGGGCACCCCTATTTTTATGTTTCAGGGTTGAAAGCTGACTAGCCATCCTTACTTTCAGTTGGTCAATATTTTTAATCCGTGTTTCCTGGTTTTTGAGATACTTTATTTTTAGGTTCAGATGAGCCCTGTTCTTTATGTGATTTATGGGATAACACTGGCAGAGGTACAATTTTCCAGTTCTTGCTAGACTTTTTGGATTTCCCTAAGGAGTCTCGTATACAGAAGACTATGCTTGGGGAAGTAGTGGTTGGGGTGGGAAAATGATCTTCTTTTTAGGCAATTATTTTTCTTCTCTCTTCTCCTTTCAAAGGAGCTGCAAACCCCAAACTTTCTCAGGTAGGTGATATAGCAGTCACATTACTTTTTGCTATGGCTGTATAGCAGAAAATGATGATGAAGAATAAATGAATTAATTTACATAGAGGTCTCAGAACAGAGCCTGGCACATAAGGAATGTCCTGTGAATCACAGCTGCCATGATAAGGATTTCAACAGACAAACCTAACTGTACCAATTACACTGTGGCTCTATTTTAAAATGTAGCTTTGCTGGTAATTATCACACTTGCCTAAATCTTCCTTATCTCCCTCACCGACAATAAATTCATAAATTTTGTGCAAGGTGTAATATGGTTTTTCTTTTCCTAGTTTGCTCATCTTCCTTACCCAGAACACATGTCTGACCTTATGATGAAGATCTCATGCCGGGAAACTTCTGAAAACCAATCCTGTTTCCTAGAGTAGAGCTGTGGAGAAGTAGTTGCATGTGAGCCCACATCACCAAGCTGTTGAAGTCTGAGAAGACCATAAGGAGGTCAAAGACAGAAAGAAATGCGGGAAGCTGCTCAGAGTGGATGGGTGGCGATGGCACTGAGGGGCAGGCCTGGAAGCCGGGGTGTGTGCTCACAGCTCTACCCTAAGGCTGTGACACACGTCCAACTCCAAGCTACAGAGCCGTGCCCAAGTACTAACAAAGTCAGCAAGGCCAAGTGCATTATGCATGGGATTTGGAGCTCTGCAAACAGGCAAATGAATGGTTTCTGGAATGTTCCTCCCCCCTGTGGAGCCTAGGTTCCTGTCAGCTGTAAAGTCAGAATTATAGCTTCTATCCCTCAAGACTGATTGGAGGGTTAATTGAGAATAAAAGTGTTAGCAGAGTACCTGACATGTAATAGGGTTTCCTAAAAATGTTATGCAAATTGAAATCTGTGTTGTATTGTAGAAGAAAAGAAATTCTATTGAAAGGAAAATTGCTTTTCATAAATTTTCCCTGTGGCAGTAATAGTACATATGGTAGGGAAGCAAAAGATGAAAAACTACAAATAGTTTCATCTCTAGCTTTTGAATCCCCAAAGCGAACTCTGTAATTGGGCTTCTTTCAGCTTTTCTGAGGACTGAAAGCCTTTGCATACTGACAGACATGAGGATGCCCAACCTCCTCCTTTATGGGCTCTGATTTATCATTCACTGCTGCGGGATACATCTGCTCAGTGAGTTCTTTGAGGGCATGACAGAAAGACATCTCCTTTGAATTCAGCATATTTTGCAGCTGCTCGTATCTCCAAGACAACCAACTGCAAGATGGCTGAGTGTGATAACTGGCCTGGCTGTCCATCTATCACTTCACAGGGAAGGTTGTGGGTGTGGAGGCCCAAAAGTCTATTGCCCACACCACTCCCACTCCGCTAGCCCTCAGTGAGGACCGGGGCAAGCCATTTAGACCCTCGCTAAGTTATTATTATGTGCTAAAATGTGTCTTCCCAAATTCTTACGTTACAGTGTCAATTCAGAGTATCTTCAGAATGCAAGTACATTTGAAGAAAGGATCTTCACAGAGGCAGTTAAGTCAAAGTGAGGTCATATGGGTGGAATATAATCCAACATGAGTGGGATCCTTACAAGAAGAGTACATTACAGCTAGACAGTTACAGAAGGACAATCATATGAAGTCACACTGAGAAAATGACCATCTACAAACCAGGCAGAGAGAGAGGCCTTAGAAAAAAATCAAACTTGTAGACTTTAATGTCAGTCTTTCAGCCTTCCGAATGATAATACAAATTTCTGTCCTTTAAGCAGTTAATCTGTAGCACTTAGAGTACAATTATCGAATCTCAAATCCTAGTGGACCAAGCTCCCACAGCCTTTCCCGCAACACTAATGAGGCCATGTATGAGAAGTGTTTGTGAGATTCTTGCAAGAACTAGGTTCATATTATGGCACTGACCACTGTAGAGAGCTTCTGCCCCTGTGTCCTCCTTGTGTGAATTCTCATGTGAAATGGGGGCTACTCCAGTTGCTTCCTGTTGTGCGGCTAGAAGACTGAGGTTTGACCACTGCCTCAGCAAAGAAAAGATAGAGCTCTGCCTGGCTCCTAGCCCTTGTCTTCTGGTCCTACTGCTTCTGGAAGGATGGGAGGTGGGGAAAGAAAAATATTTGGCCAAGTCTTTCCTGCTCCATTGTCACCTCCAGCAGAATCCCTGCTTCAACCCTAAAATCCTCTGGGGTATCTCCTCTTATCTCGAGGGGTTGGAAAATTTCAAAGTCTGTTTAATTTGCTTTAATGCTCTGAATGTGAGACTTTCAGGGAGCTTGCTTCTAGGTAGAAAAATCTCCACTGTTCCATGGTGTCAAGTGGAACCACAGGGACTCAATTTAGAAAGTCTGGACATTTGAGGCCTGTGGGAGATGTGAACCTTCCTCTATTTCTCACCCCACATGGTGAGATGCAACCTCGTGATGCTGCCAGTTGAACATATAAGTTCCTAAACACTCTATACTGCACAGTTAGCCCCTGAGCCACTCCTGGGCAGCTTACTATTGCCAGGAAGATGCAACCTTTGTGAAAGGAAGGGGCTATGGGCCTTGTTCTTCATTGGTATCTGACATTAATCTTCTGGTTTTCTTTGCCAAGGTTCTACTTCTATCCATTCACCACATCACACACACACACACACACACACACACACACACACACACTCTTCCTGTTGTTCTACCTCAGTCCACAATACACCTGAATTGCAATTTATGTGTTCACTACAACAGCCTTCTCACAGGCTCATTTCACTTCTCTTGTCTTTCACGTTGCTCTGACAATAAAGAAGAATGAGAAGTATAAGTTGGGGACAATAAGGGACACTGTCCCCTTTACTCTTGCATTTTCAGCAGTGAGAGCTGTGCCTGGTATGTAGTATTCAATTAATGTTTGCTATATAAATTAATAAATTATCAAGTTAAAACTTTTCTCCAATGAATGCTTTTTCTGTATTATGCCTAATTTGTTACGTGGGTACCTGGTATCCACACTGGATGAATCATAAAATCTGTATAGATTTATGAAGGGCAACTGAAACACACATTCTTCTCAGTAAAATGCATGATTTTACTTGATTTTATAGACTGCAAGTTGGGATTATTTTCATTGCAACAGTGAGATTTGCAACAAATCATTTTTAAGATTTTCACTAATGGACCAAGAATCAAATCTATACTGAGTGATACCCAATGCAAGAATATAGGGGTCTTCTGTGTTGCTCTGTCATTGAATGCTTCAGGTGAGAAAAAAATCTCACGTGAAGCTTTAAGCTTTAGTGGAAAATTGAGCAGCATGTGACATACTAAAGGAGCCTGTATATAACACTGCATTAAAGCCTGCCATGTTAACATAGGCATTACTGTCCCCAGTGTGCTGGTGAGAAGGTAGACTCAGAGAGGAGACATGACTTGTTCAAGGCCACAGAGCCTGTACGTGGCTAGCCGGACTCCCGTTACACCACCACAGCTATGTGCATCTAACTGATACCTCAGTTTCTACAACGTCAGGAGGAGACTATGGAAGTCACACTGAGGGTCAGTACAAACATTCTCAAAGGCAATGGTTTTCTTCTCTTGAAGGAGACACAAGGAATTATGAGCAATGTAGTTTTTAAAGCTTAATTTACATAGAGAGTTAGGGAGAGCACTTCTGAAGTGATTACCACTGGGGTTTCTCAGATGAGTTGAAAGGCTGCCTGTCTTGGGTGATTAGAATTTTGTTTGCTGTATGCAGATAGACCTGTTGGCTAGATTTGCAGGGCTGTGTGCCTCCACGATTACTTCATTTGACACTGCATGCCTCGTATTGTTCTGGCATCATCTCCTTTTTCTTCCTTTCCTGTTGGAACGTGAGTTCTTCAAGGGTAACAAACAATTCCAATTCAGTCGAGTACTGAGATGTGATGTGGTCTCATGGTTAAGAGCTGGTGCCACGGTGTGAGACAACAGAGTATTAAAGCCCCTTTTCTCTGACTTATAAACCATGCGATCTTGGGCATGTTCCTAAGCACCCCACACACACACAGTTCCTGTTAGTGCTATTCCTTCATCTGTAAAGATAAAAACCAGTCATGCCTTCTTAGTTCTCCTCAAGTCGGGGCTACAGAGCTGAGCATCCTGTATGGAGTCTGTGCTTGAGTGGCTAGCAGGCAGGTGGCACTCTGCCATGTCTGTGTGGGTATTTGCCAGACACTGACCTTGCCTGCTACTCCCTGACATCATCAGGTCCACTAGAAGCTTGCCTCACTCCCATCACCTCACTGGAGGGAACCAGCCAAAGCACAGCCCAGACTGCCCCTCCTACCCAAGGTTCTTCTCCTTCAGCATCTGAATGGCAGCTGAAAGAAGAACCCTTAGCAAGATGCACCACAAATCTCAGGTTTCTTTCTCCACATGTGATGGGTAAGCTTAGCTTGCGTAATTTCCTCAGTGTATAAGCCATCATGAATTTGGGTCTTCTCATCAAAGTTTTTGACTTTTCTAAGCTCCACATGCCCCTCAGTGTTTGAGAATTTGGGTGGTACCAGACCGCAGAGAGGATGGTTGACAGCTTGCAGAAGGCAGTAGGACTTGCCAGGGCCTCAGAATTCTTTTTGCAGGAACTCTGAGGAGAAATCCCAAGTCACTAGTGCTAAAACTCTGATCAGAATAAAAGGCCGCAAGGCCTTTTATATTCTGAGGGCTGGGAGCCTAGGTCCCACATTGGGGAAGAGACTGCTAGAAAAAATATGAACTTTAGAAAAGATACTACTGAGTAGTATTCCTGCAATAATTTCCCGAATCTTTCAGGGTAGATTTACGAGTGTAAATGTAGACACTGCCCAGCCCAGGGCTTCGGCCCCCTTGTGAAAGCCCATCGGCAAGTCTCCCTGAAGACGCTCACCAGCCTTTAACTATTCAAAGCAGCCAGGAAGATTTGAGTTCTTGACAGGTTCCCCCACCCTACATGATAATAAGGTAGGTCACATTTCAGATTTAACCCAGCTGACATTTTAATTCTTATAATGTACTTTTTGATGTGTGCAGATGAGTACAGTGTAGGTACACGTTGCTATTTATATAGTCCTGCCAAGTGGCTGCCTTCGTGTTAGCTCTGTTCACTTTGGTGCCTCTGAGATCCTCAGAACTTCAAGTTCTCCACTCCTAAGTACTTTTTCTTTCAAAAGTTTGAGACAAAAGACAACAATGGCTTTCTCACTGATTGCCTGTGGCAAAAAGATGGTGTTGTTCCTGACTAAAAGTCCTGAATTTACAGAGGAAAAACCTGGTGCATATTAGCTACCCCGTAGGCTGGATGCAGAGGGAGAAATGCGCGCAGTACTGGTAACATAGAGGCTGGCCCAGGCCAAGCTGCAGAGGAGCCCTTACGTGCTGACACTGTCACTGCCATCATCGTAATCACTGTCATCTTGTTGTTGTCAAAATCATCATCTCATCATCATTTTCCTGGAGCTTCTACTCACTGCCCAGTGCCCTTGGGAAAGTGCCTTTTCTATGTGGAACTCCTTTTTGTTTTTGTGAATCTGCATTACCATCTCTTTCTTGGGTCCCCCAGAAAGGTGAAGGAGGGCAGAGCCAGTCCTCAGTATGGATTGGGCCCCTCAGCACACCCATTCTCTTTCCCTACACTTCCTTCCAATGATTTGTTTGCTTTATTGCCTTTGCTTCTTTCCCAGTCTTTGGACCAATTAATTCTTTCAGCCACAGAGCTGAGACTGTCTACCTTTCAGAGCCCTGTGCCACCCTGGAAGGAACCTTGGCTTAGAAGCAAGAACTTGCCAGCTTGCACCACAGACTCACTCCGCAGCCTGGAGCAACAAATGAGGACTTTCCTTCTCTGCAGTGCAGAACAAGTGCCCCCAGGGTAGTTCTCAGAGTGCTCTAGAGACTGTCAGTAATAGAAGCATCTTACGTGCTCATTAGGCACTCATGTTTCCAAGGCCCACCTCACAGTCACTAAATCAGACTCCCCTGGTGCCTCTCTGGGATCTGCAGTTTAACAAGCATCCCGGGGGCTCCTCATGTGCACTAGGGCTTGATGAGGTTACCTCCAGGGACTCCCTGTTGGATCTGATGGCTCCAGGAGACAGGCTTGTGGCTGAGCAGGGAGTACATAGCCCAGTGTTACTGCTCTAGCTCAGCAGTACTTCTGCAGAAATTCGCCAAACTGAAGCCATGGAGCCCAGGGGCTTCTTGGAGACCCCAGGATCAGTCACCACCAGACAGTAGCCCCTGAGGAATACGCTCAGTTTCTCCTCTTGCTGATCTCATCTCCCTGGCTTGGAGAAGAGGCCTTTGCCCACAGAATCTGAAGACCACCCAGCACCAGGGGAAATGTTAGAAATATTTTACATTCAGAACATCCAAGCATAATGGTTATCAGCTCCAAACAACAATATTATCATAAAATACAGGAAGGATGGGTTTCATTCTGCCTTAGAACCGTAATAATTCTTAAAGCCAGCTCAGAAAGGATGCTGGGGCACATGCCAAGTTACACTTTGATGCTACATGTCCTTCCTCCCTTCTACCCATCTGCCACCCCAAATACATGCTTTGGGCAAAAGTGCAAATACCTCTGGAGAGCGACAGTGTCAGGGTGAAATGAGTCATCAGTGTATACAAAAGTAATAGCAAATAAGTTGGTGTTTTTAGGCTGATTTGCACTTAAATTTACCCAGTGAGGACAGGAATAGTTTAAAGGGGAGGCATAAAGTTTACTTCTAATTCCTACAATTTTCCCTGGTGTGACCTAAATGGACAGATACAGAGAGGATAGGCAGAGACAGGATCGATATATAAATGATAGATGGGTAGGTAGGGCTACATTGCGTATTCATTAATCCCTCAGCACACACAAGTAACTATGCGATCCTCCAAGCCCGTGTAAGATAGATGTTCTTATCATTATTTTCCACAGTATGAAAATGAAGCTCGACAAAAACAGTCTGAAGTTACACAGAGACGCTACATGTCAAAGGTAGTGCCCATTGTCCTAACTCCATGCTCCATGACCTGCCACAGTTAGTGGCCCTAGGGAGGGAGGTGCATCCGACTAAAGGGAGAAAACAGCAGAAGGGCTGGGCGGTGGGGCGGGAGTCCCATGACGAGAGGACTGATGAGATGCTGCCACCTTCAAGGGAACCAAAGCCTCCCTTTGTGCTCCAGTTCAATGCTCTGGACACAGTACCTCAGCTGAGGGCCCCGCTTTAGTCAGACAGAGCTGCGTTTCAATCCTGGTAGCAGCACTTACTCACTGTGTAAACTTTACCAATTTTCTTAAACTCCAAGCGCTAACTGCCTCAGTTTCTAAAGGGGGTCATATTGTCTACCTACCATTTTAGCTGTTGGCTTTAAGAAGATGGTATTTGTGCAGTACTTAGCAGAGATACTATTATATAGTAAGCACTCAGGAAGTGAAACTCTCAGCGTCCCCACAAGCAAAAGGCAGCAACATGAAACATATTTTATATTTCTACTTAGCATTCAGAATACCTCATAATAGAATGCTTTCTCCAGTGAATACATGTTATCAGACAAAATTTCCTTCAAGTACTCAAAAATGTAGTTTTTGAGAGAAATCTCTCATAAATGTACTTTGAATTTGTCAATATTCTGCTCTCCACTAAAATATGTTGAGACTTTCAATGAACCTGCTAAATCCCTATGTTGGTCTACTTTAGAGAAATGATATCAATTTCATCAGACAAGGATTATAGTTAGGGCATAGATCAAATTTTTCCTTTTCTTAACAATGTTTTGAAGAAAACTTGGAGATAGACTATCAGCTCAGCTGTGAATAAGAATTAGAACTTTTTCAATTGAAAGAAGGATTTTTTTTGAAATGCACATTTTAAAAATTATTTGGAGACAAATATCAAGAAACAGCATTAAACAATGAAATAAATTAAATATGAGGCAGAAATAAATGATTATCATGATGGATTTAGAGCTCTCCTTCTTTTGAGTCCTATTCAAACCAGCAGCTCAACCATGTGTATAACCTTAGCCAAGTAACTCCCAGTCCCCTCATCTGTAAAACACATGCACCATGGACCCTGTAGAGCTTTGTATGTGATGGCTGTGGAATGATAAGAGCAAGACTAGTCACTGAGGCACTGCTATGTCTGAGTCATCTTTTCCCTGATTCCCTCCGATGAAGAACCAACAGGACAAGAAAGAAGGCAGAAGTATGTCAAATCATTAGCTGCAGTGTCAGCAAGCCCAGTGGAAATGTTCTGTTTCAGAAGGAAATGATTCCGCCTCCTATGGAAATTTAGGTTTCATCTACTTAATGTGAAGGGAGATTGTGCAAAAAAGTTGAAAAAGACTAAAATAGAAAGTAAGAAAGGGAAACAGCATAACAAAGTCATCTTTGCATTTGAAGGGAATTCTGTTGTAAACATTGAAATAGAGTTAAATTCTCCAGTTTGTTTAGAGCTGTACAATTTTGAGACTGCAATGCTAACACAAAGGATGGTAGGCAGATCTCTAATAAGACTCCAAAAGCTCCCTGGTCTCCTGGTATTTAGGCTTTTGTGTAATCACCTTCCCTTGAATCTTGACTACAGCATGGACTTTCTTCTAAATAGTAGAGTACACAAAAGCAATGAGATATCACACGTAAGATTAAGTTATAAAAAAATGGCCTCTTCATCTTGCACATACATATACATGCTCATGTTTTCTTAGATCATTGGTGCTGGAAGAAGCAATTCATGTTGTGAGTAATCCTACAAAGAAAGCTCAAGACTGTAAAGAGATAAGCTAAAGACATCAACAGCCATGTGAGGGAACTTGGAAATGAATACCTGAGCTCTAATTAAATAGTTATAGAAGAACCACTGTCCCAGCCAGCAACTTGGCTCTAAGTTTCACGCAAAATGATACTACAAAATGACTACAAAATGACACAAAATGATACCTCAGTGATACTAAGGCCACATTGCAGATACCCAAGAATCATGAAATAATATCAGTTGTTGTTTAAAGCTGTTGCATTTTGGGATAATTTATTATTGCACAGTATGCGGGTTAATGGAGGCAATGAACACATTTACTTTCCCACTTCAGTAGCCACACCATGCATGGTGATCAGCCAGAGGTTCACAGGAACTGTTCAAGAATCTTAGCACTTCACACCTACTAGTTTCAAATTCAGTCACTGCTTTTCAAGACTGTATAACATGAGCTTTGTAAACTTTCTCATCTCCCATGCCTCTAACCTTGCAGATTGCTCTTTCCTCTACTGCATCCTTCAAGCACTGGTACCATCTAATGTCTTATCCTTGAAACTTTCTCCTGAACTCTCAGACTAATCTGATCCCTTTCCCTGGGGCTGCTACCACCTTCTATGTACCCCTTCATTATTATACTTACTTTGGGGTTTCACAGTCATCGCTATCTTTCACAGTTGTCTTGTACCACAGTTTGAATGGCAGGGTGGAGAGGGGGCAGATTTGAGGAACAAATGCATGGTATCCTTCAAATCAAAATCAACATTACATATATAGTATGTAAAACTATATATAATGCATATAAAATATGCACATATGTATATGATTTTACATACAGTTATGTTTCACTACAATGTTTTGGTCACTGATAGGTAATTTATATTACAGTGATCTATGAGATTATATCACTTCACCATGCCAGAACCATTTTAATATAGATAAGCATACTAATGACAAAATTATCACCTAATGACACATTTTTCAGAAAGCATCCCCATCATTAAGTGACGTACTACATGTAAATTATGCAAAGTGGAACCAAATGCATTAATCACATCAATAATGATAAATGATTTTATATATTTTATAAATGATTTTATATATTAAAAGGAAAAGATTTTCCTTATTGGTGAATATAATTGAGTTCAAGTCTATTTTCAAGAGAGGCATCTAAACAAAATAAATTTTTAAGAGAGGAAGAAATATGTAGCAAATACAGTTAAAATAAATCAAAGAATAAAAGTGTATTAAAGGACAGGAAGCCCTTCAAATGCTCATTAACTGGAAGATGGCTAAAAGTAGGAACACAGTAACCAACAAGGTCTAGTATGGCCATAGAAAAAGTGAGAGAGAGCTCTGCGCACACACTCATGAGAAGTTCTACAGGGCACTCTGCTGTGTGTAAAGTGCAAGTGCACAGTGTGTACAGTGTGCTGTCAGTCACTGCAGAAAGGAAACGTGAACAAACAGATGGATAGATAGATAGATGGATGACATGGTCTCAGTATGGTTTGTCTCCCAAGGGTTCACGTGTTAAAAGGTTGGTCTTCAGTGTGGCAATGGAGGAGATATTATAATCTTGAAGAGGAGAGACCTAGTGGGAGGTAGTTAGGTCATTGGATTGATGTCATCGTCAGGGATTGATGTGGCTCTCGCCAGACCAGTTAGTTCTCATTAGACTGAATTGTTGCAAATAAGTCTCTGGTTTCCTCTCTCTCCATGGGATCTCTCCCTTTTGCATAAGTTCCCACTGTGATGACCTCTGTCACACTGTGATATAGCCAAAGGGGCCCTCGCCCAGAAGTCAAAACAGTGGGGCCACTCAGTCTTGGAGATTCAGTCTTCAAAACTGTGTTCTAAGTAAACCTCTTGTTTTTAAGAAGTACTTAGTCTCAGGTATTTTATTACAGCTATGGAAAAACGGATTAATACAAAAAATATATAATATCTATCTATTTTATTTATGTTTTTAAGAAGCAATGGCACAATCAACCACAATTTTAAAACGTTTCCGTAAAGGGGAAGAAACTGAACAAGTTAGAGATGTAGGGATGCTAACTAGACTATTCTTTGACTATACTTTGTAGTTTTGACTTAGGAAACATAGATATATTTTATGCAATGATATAGCAAAATTAAATTTAAAACCAATTCCTAAAACTCAGGGCTAAATGAAATAGTGAGTCTAACCTGCTATTTGGTGGCATAACAAGACAGGGGGAAAGCATTTCAAGTGACTTAGAAAGTAATACCACTTCTGTGATACCCCTTCCCAACTACTATAACATCATGAGATCATGAATTTAATCATGAAATGTCAGATAGGACAGGCAGTGACTCTTTTCTGTGACTTTTAAAGTACATATGAAGTTGTCAGGTAACTTTGACTCTGCACTGTTAGCATAAAAATGAGAATATTTCTCCAATAAACAAATGAGTTGGTTAGTAATTTGATGAATAAATGGAAGTTTTTTAGCTTTTGAAATCTAAGTATTTTCAAATTCAATTCCCAGAGTGAATCTGTGTAGAAAACTGCACGAATCTTACTAAGTAATTACAGCAAAAGTGTTTAGTGCTTTCAAAGTCTGGGGAAAGTTTGATCTTGGGGAAAAAAGAGCAAACTTACAGATAACTCCTTTTTGCAGACCCACTTTCTGACATCTCATTAGTTCCTATTGATCCAGAACATTCAGACTCATTCCTGCAGGGCAGTTAATTAGAGAAGTTGCTGTGAGGAGCAGATGGGCTGGCCCAGGTGTCGGCTTTGGCGGGTTTTGCATCGATCGGCTTCCTTCTCCTCTGAGTGTGAGAAAGCAACTAAATCTGATTAGTGGAATCAGAAAGGACTTCCTGGCAGAGTAGAGTTGATGTGTGAAGAAAGACCTGGAGCTTGCCAGATGCTGGGGAATGCAAACTGAGAGCAGGGCATTCCCCGTGGAAGCAGGGCTTGTGTAAAGGCCCTGGGGCCTGATGTGCACTGCTGGATTATATCAAAACTTAGGGTCTTCAAAGGAATTGGAGAAAGTGTTGAGGCATTGGAATGTGGTTGCCTAGTGTGAAGAAATGTGTTAGAACTTTTTCTCTAGAAGGCAAATGCTTATTCTACCTCCAGGGGAAGAAAAGCCAGTTATCACCCATGGCACTTCCCCCACTTCCTTCATAGCGTCAAGCCCTCCTGTGAAATGTATCATGGTCTTCATTCTATACATGTGTAGGCCCCAAAAATGACAGAAATGGCATTTTAAATTCAGTCCTAGCTCATAATAAAGCCCACACTCTTCCCAGCCTACCCAGTAGAACAGAAGGAGGGTAGCAGAGAGGCCATGGCTCCCTTGGTTGGGCAGAGTTTCTGGGTGGAACACCCTTGCCCTCCCATCCTGACTCAGCCTGTATCGAGATATAACTCTAGGTATGGCACATGTTTCCTCTACATGAAGTGGGGAGCACTGTACTCAGAGGTGACAATGCCATGCTTACCACATGAGATGGTTTGCCTGACACATACATAGAGACAGGTGACTATCACAGAGTTTGAATTATGCAAAGGCCCACACCCTTAACAGGCAAAAAGGCTCAGCATTCAAGGCCCACAGGACAAACCACCCACTGCTCTCTTCCAAAAAACCTTCACCCTCTGTGCCCAGGTTCTATTCCAGGCTCTGGGTGTGGGCAGATGAAGGGTTAAAAGGAAAGCAACAGCAGCCAGCAGCTCCCTCCCACGATCTGGTGATTAATGGCATGAACAGACTTATCAGGGAGCATTAGGGTGAGGTGATTCATGAATCAGAAAGGCCCAAGTTTTAATGAGGCAGTGTTTTCATCCCTGCCTCCAGATTCTGAAATCCCACTCCGAAGACCACACTGGAAAGATCACCCAGAGAAGAACTCTGCTTGCTGTCCTGTCTCAGAGAATTCAGCTGGATGAGAAAGGCTTTTGTTTTATCTCTTCAGGGAAAACAAACTAAACAACACCAAACTCCTGCTACAATACAGCAAAAAGGGGTAATTTCTCTATAGCACAAGTTTTTTAAAAAGGGCAGGCGAACTAGGATTCCTGATAAATTTGTCATGGGGCCTCCTGAGCGACAGATGAACCAAATGGAAGGTCTGTAGGGTTCAGGAGTTGGGAAGTCTGCTCTCCCAAAGGAGATATGGGTTGGAAGGAACCTGAGGTCAGAATGGCATTAGGAAGGGGTGGGAGAAGGTGTCAGGGCTTAACATGACCCCTGGAAACCACTGGACCTGCTGCAGAAAGTGACAATGCTTGGAACAAGCGCACCATCTACATGCTGGTTTCACTCCCACAGTGCAGGTTTTGGGCCACCTATTTCCCTGTCTGGGCTTCCTCAGTATCTTTTGTAAAAAGCAGAGGAGTTGGGTGTATAATCTCAGTACTCTGGGAGGCTGAGATAGGAAGATGACAAGTTCAGGCTTACACTGAGCAGCATAGCAACTTAGATTCTGTCTCATAATAAAAAGTAAAAAGGTCTGGGATGCAGCTCAGTGTGGAGTTCCTGGGTCCAGTTCAACACACACACACACACACACACACACACACACACACACACACACACTGAGAGAGATTCCAGGGCTCAATAGTTCTTCTCTTTCCTTGGACAAGAGACTGTAATAAGCAGCAGGACTTATAAAGCTAGACTATCTGAAAATATCTGCCAGTCAATGTGAACATAGGCAGTTTATCAGCTGTAAAATGTGAGTAATGATATGATTTTATCTGTCAAGGAGCTGTAGTGAAAATTACCTGATACAGTGTAGGTAAATATTACACACGCCAGGTACATTTTCAATGTTCAATGAATGTTCATTATCATGAGATTAATTTAAGAGGTGCTTTTGTCCAAAACATATTACTGACACTGCCCAGAAAATCACTAGCAAAAATTGGAGATAAATATGGAGTAAATTTACCCAATGGGGATGAATTCAAACTTGTAGAGTCTTCTTCCAAATTGGCAGAGGGACTTCTATAATGCATATAAAATATAAGTACAGTATTGGGAATGGAATAAATATTTATGTAAACAAGTAAGCCACTGTGAATGACATGTATGGAATGAGCACATGCTTGCAAAAATATAGACGTGTCCCTTGGGCCAGTGTGGGCCCTGGCCCTCATAAAACAACCAATGTTTTAATCAGCTGTTCCAATTACCTTTCAATTACCTTTCAAATCAATTACTCAGGTGATGAAAGTATGTTCCTTCTTAAGAAGAAATGCAACTCAGGCTCTAAATTGGTACAATGTCTTTGGTTCTGACTCTTTTAATACTTCGAATATTTGCATCTGCTTCCGGATGAGCAAAGACCAATCCACAGTACATGTTTGTTTCTGTCTGGACTGATTTTAGCTCTTTCCTTCCATGTGCACCAGGCTACAGGCACTGGTCCATTGAATGCATTTGTCGGAATACGCCAGGCCTTCCCCTGGGAGTCTGCCTCACAGCTGTCTGCGGCCTCTGTCTCATTCTCATTCATATTTTGTGTCTTGAGGAATAATGATAAAGAAGAAAGAAGTTAAATTATTCTTAGTTGCAGATGACATGATACTCTACATAGAAGATCCCCAAAACTCCACCAAAAGACTTCAAGATATAATAACTAAATTTAGTAGCAAAGCTGGATACACGCATAAATTAATAGCATTCCTGTATTCAAACAACACACTCACTGAGAGAGAAACTAGGGAAACCACACCCTTCACAACAGCATCCAAAACATGAAATACTTAGAAGGAAATATCTCCTAAGTCTGAAATACTTAGAAATCAATCTAATAAAGTAAGTACCTATATATTGAAAATTATAGTACTCTGAGAAAGGAAATTGAAGTGATATCAGAAAATGGAAGGATATTCCTTGCTTACGGATAAGAAGAACCAACATAGTGAAAATGGCCATACCCCTAAAATTGTTATGCAGCTTTAATGTAATATGAATCAAAATATCGTTAATATCCCTCACAAAACTAGAGAAAATAATCCTAAAATTCATTTTGAACCAGCAGGGACCTTGAATAGCAAAGGCAATTCTGGGCAACAAAGGTAAGACAGGAGGCATTACAATCCCTGAATTGAAATTATATTACCAATCTATTGTGATGAAATCAGGATGGTACTATCACAAACACAGACCTAATGACCAGTGGAACAGACTGGAAGATTCATACACAACTAAAAACACATTCAGCCACTTTATCTTTGACAAAGGGGCCAAACATGTTTACTGGAAGAAAGGTAGTCTCTTTAGTAAATAGTGCTGGAAAAACTAGCTGTCTACATGCCAAAGACTAAAATTAGTCCCACATTTATCACCGTACACTAAAGTAAAAGTGAATCAAGTATCTAAATATTAAAACAGAAATACTAAATCTACTGGAAGAGAAAATAAGTAGAAATGTTGAAGACATAGGTATAGGTAGAGACTTCGTGAACAAAACTGAGATTGCACAGGAAACACTTCAAAGAATCAACAACTGGGATCTCATCTTATTAAAAGCCTTTGCATAGCAAAAAAATCACCCTCAAAGTGAATAGGCAACTCATAGAGTGGGAAAATATTTTAGCCAATTATCATTCAGACAAAGGACTTGTATCTAGACATACAAAGAGTTGAAAAAAATCAGATCCCCCAAATTCAGAGATCCAACCCAAAATAGAGCATCTGAGATGAATACACACTTCTAAGATGAAGAAATACAAATGGCAAATAAATATATGGAAAATGTTCAGCATCACTGGTCATTTGAGAAATATAAATTGAAACAACACTTAGATCCCATCTCCCACTAGAAATAATGGCCACCATCAAGAAATCAACCAATAACAAAAGTCGGTGGGGCTGTGAGGGAAAAGAAACACTTTTCCCTCACACACTTTTTTGTGCAAGTGTAGACTGATATACTGTGGAAATCAGTGTGGAATTTCCTCACAAAACTAGGATTGGAGGTCTCATTTGACCCAGGTATTCCCTTTCTGGGTATCTTCATAGAAGAATTAAAAACATCAGACCACAGTGATATATGTGCCCTCATCTTTATACAAGCAGAATTTATAATAACTAGATCTTGGAAACATCACAAATGCTCACCAACTGAAAACAGATTGAAATGCTGTGGTTTTGTTTGTTTTTTTACAATGGAGTACTACTTGACCAGGAGAATTTATAAATAAATTAATGTAACTACACCATAGTCAGACTCACATGTGTAAACATCATATTATTACCCTTGTGTGAGAATTTGAAAGAGTAACTATCACCTAAAATATACAGTAGATAATGTGAAGTGGGAAGAAATTGTTCAAAAGGAAAAAGGAACTAGGGGTGAAAGGGGAAAGGCCAGTGGGGAAAAGGGAAAAATGCAGGTCAGTTGTAATATTAGTGTCTCTTAGATTATTACAAAGGAAAGCCTGTGTTACCATTGATTGGAGAAATTTTTATACCCATATTTTGTACTACTCTAAAGATAACAACATGCAATGTATTGACTATTATTATCCTCCTATTATTTAGTTATGAAATTTTATCTTTTTCCATAAAATGAAAAAACAAGTATAATACCTCCACAAACAAAAGCAAGGACAAAAACCACATGAGCATATTAATAGGTACAGAAAAAGCTTTTGACAAAATCCAACACCCATTCAGGATAATAAAAAAAAAAAAATCCCTGGAAAAATAGGTATAGAAAGACCTTACTTGAATTTGATAAAAGCCATTTTGTGACAAACCAGTGACCAACACCATGTTAAATGGGGAAAATCTGAAAGCTTTTCCTCTAAAATCAGGAAAAGACAAGGATACCAAGTATCATTTCTGTTCAGCATAGAACTTGAACAATAGCTAGAGAAATCAGGCAAGAAAGAAATAGGAGGGAGATGTGTAAGAGAGGTACAAGTCTATCATTATTTGCAGATGACACACTGTTCTATATAGTTCACTAAATCACATCTAGAAAAACTGAATTCAACAAGACAAAAAAATCAACACACAAAAACCCATTAGAGTTACTGTATACCAATAATGAACTCATTGAGAAAGAAATTGTTTTGTTTTTAATAAGTGAGGTGAGTCATTCAGAAGAATTTTCCATGGACTAACATCTGGCTTTGTACATTTCAAATCTTGTCAGCCACACGCTTTTCACACTGGGTGCCACAGGACATTAAATCAGTCGGTATTCTGGAAGCTTCTTCTATACCAAGGAAATTATTGATAATAATAAATAGACATAACTATAAAAAAGAAATAGAAGCCCAGCAGACCAACAGATGGGATCCTGACCTCCATTTACCCTCACCTGACCTTAAACATGTCGTTATCTCCTTCAACTGCTTATTCTACCTGATGGGGAGGGTGACAGAGGCAGAGCTGAAATAGAACTAGAGATCGTCTCAACTGATTCTGACTATGTTACTTCTATGACTGTGTTACTGATTCTGACTGACTATGTTACTTCTCAAATTGTGTGGAAAAAGTTGGATCTTGTGAACAAATTGCTAGGGCCTTTTCCAGGTCTTAGATGAAATCTATGGAGTGATATAGGAATGACCCCTGCAGCTTACACTAAGTGGTCTATACAGGGCCGAGGTCCAATGGCAGCCATTTGCCTCAACATGGAGGAGTATTTTACCACCAGCTTCACTTAGTTTTGTCAGACTATAGTGGCAAGAAAAACTAGACCAATTTTCAATTGGTTTTATTTTTGTTTTAAAAATCTCTGCAAACAAAGCACCACTCCTTTATTTCCTGCATCTCTGCCACCTGACCCATAAGAAGTCACTACGTCCATTTCAACAGCTTCAAAGTAGTATTCACTGTAATCCTAACCCACAGTGTGAGCCTTGAGTCCAGCACACAGACAGAGAGAAAAACAAATTAACCACGCAGAAGGGTTTTTATGTCTGGCTACCTAAGATTTGGGACAGTGTAATAATTAAGTGTGCTGGCTCTAGAACACGGTGCCAGCATCTGAATTCTACTGCATCCACTCCTTCACCGCGGGGCTTTACTAATGGACAAGTTATTTAACCTCTACATGCCTCAATTTTGATCACTAACCTAGGGATAATCATAGTTTTTATGTCATAAAGCACTGTGTGTGTGTGTGTGTGTGTGTGTGTGTGTGTGTGTGTGTTCACGCACACACATTCATGCATGTTCAGAGCAAATGTAATATTGTTTACTCACAGGAAGAGTCCTGCAAATACCTTACGGCTTATGGAAACATGGTACATTAAGGGAACTAAAAGAAGCCAGTAGAAGTTGCAGAACAGAGCAAAGGGTACAGAGAGAGACTTGAGAGGGCCAGGGATATAGCTCAGTGGCATAAGTGCCTGCCTGGCAAGTGCAAGATCCTGAGTTCCATTCCTGGTACCAAAAAAAAAGTCTGGAGAGGAAAACCCATGGAGAGAATTCTAATATGTACAAACTTGGGTCTTTATTATAAAAACAGTAAGGTTTTGTTTTGGTTTTTGGAAGGTGTGAGGGGCTGGGGATATAGCTCAGCAGCACTTACCTGCCTGGTATGTTGGTAAGTGGAAGGTCCTAAGTTTGATTCCCAGTACCAAAAAAAAAGAAAAAGAAAAGATAGCTCATGGTTTTCAGAAGATATAAGGTAAACATTTATGACATTGAGGACTATGACCACTTCTATCAAACACAGTATCACTATTGTGACTCAGAATTGAAGCCACTTGTGTCTTCATGAGCTGGTTGTTTCAGAAAAAGCTTTGACTGGAAAGATAAGACTATAAATCAATAAATGAGTCTACTGGCTGCTTATTAGATCTCTGAAGATCAATTTATCTAATACAACATCTGCTAATCTGGGGGAAAAGATCGTTGACCTAAAACAAATGACTTTATAAGACTTGTTTCAAGTCTCTGCCTCTCTCTGTCCACCAATCCTATTCTGACAGGGCACAAACTTGCCTGCTCAGTGAGGCTGTCACCTTTAAAGACTGCCTTAACCCAATAAAATCCTGATTCCCACATCATACAAACATTTTTTGGCACCCAACGCTTAAGATACAGTGTTCTTTCTAAGTCCTTTTACAAAGTTGCCTTTTTCACTACTGAGGCTTGTTTTAATTGATTTTATTTGTTTTGTTAAGAGATTGCTGACATCTTGAGGAATTAACATAATCACACGTTTAACAATTCCCTCCAGCTACAGTATGGAGAATGGAGAGGAAGATGGGAAATGAGTGCTGGAGTTTGCTTGGATGGGAAATCTTAGACTCTATCAACAGGGAGTAAAGTCATCCACAGACTGGGATGTTTTCCACTATTTTGAGGATAATGTTTCTCCAAGAATTTCTAAAAGGGTAGTCACAACCTGTCTCACATAGCCAGTAGCCACCACTTTCTCCAGGTCCACTGGTTCCTTTCCCAGCTTGATCCATGAGATTACCACCACCAACTGATGAAACGATTGCCAAGACGTGGAGAATTCATCAAGAAGGAGGAAGCACTGTTGGGAAGAAGTAGTGTTGGGAAGTGAGGATCATTATGTAGCAGATGAAACATCATTTAATAATTTATTTATTTAGCCAGCCAATCAGGAGGCAAGACCTTTCTGGACATGTACCCTATGCTAGTCTGTTTTGAGTGCTAGGAAAACAGATGAATTTCATGAGCTCCCTGATCTGAAAGAGCTTCTAGTTCTATAGGGAGAATGGGTCCACAAATAGAGAAGCCTGAAGCAGGATGGGAAGTGCTGTCTTGGAGTGGGTAAGCACAGAGGCCAGGGACAGTCCTGGAGGTGTCCCATGCTGGCACTTAGTGAGTTCTGAAAGATGAGTAGGCACTTTCCTTGAGGAGTCAGTGGCAGGGAACAAGGGCAGCACAATGAAAAATAAGCCTTGCTTTTCAAACAGAGCAAATCCTTCCTCTGATCAGCTCAAATATTGCCTCTGCCAGGCCCAGAAGTACAAGGATGAAGATGATGTGATTTCTGCCCTACAGGGACATGGGACAGAGGTGATGGACACAGTAAGAGATCAGCTTGGGAATATTTGCAGAGCTCAGGTCTTGGGAAACCAGCATGAGCCAGAGCAAAATGAAAGTCCCTTCCCTTCAGATGGTGTGGGTATCCCCCAGCCTTCAGCGGGGCCATGGCAGCAGATCTGTGAACACAGCAGAATGAGTCATGTCACAATGAAAAGCAATTTCTAATATGCCTCTTTCCTTATTAGCTGGACACCTTGTAGGGGCCCATTGACACCTTGTACTTCCTGTAGCCTTTTCTAGTTGCTGCACACTTAATTTCCACTGCAAACCTTTCAGAGGGTAAAATAGGAATAATGCCCTGTTTCTGAAAAGGATTTTGACACTCAAAATGGCAAGTCATATGTCCCCGATTCCAGAGTCTTACCAAGGCCAGGTTGCAAGATCAGATTTACTGAGACCCAGGTAAAGACTGCAGGTTTCCTCCACCATGCATGCTATCTACCCCTCACATCTCTATTTCTACTTTGGTGTGAAAGAATCAGTGGAATACTGAGCACAAAGCAAATGTACAAGCTTCTTCAAAGCTTGAGGCTGTGGTGGAAAGAAATACCTGTGAGGTTTGATATTGACAGGAACTGCCACTTCTAAGAAGTATACCCTTGGGCAATGTACTACATTTCCCTGAATTTCAATTAATATTCTCCCAAGAAACTTAACTGGCAAAAGTCAGATTTCCAGCCTTGTACGGTTCTTGTAAAAATACAGCCAGTCAGTGGAGATAAGGCTGCTTGCCAATAATAATACCTCAGAGCATCTATTAAAAACTTATAATACCCAAGGCACTGGGTTAATTCTTTCAATAAGTCTATGAGGCAGGTGCTATTATTATCATAATTTTACAGAGGAATAAGTTAAACTTAGACTAAGTCGCTCAAAGTCACTCAGAAGGAAGCGGAGCCCAAAGGGACCAGGAACCCTGAAGTTTAGCCAGGTTCAGCTGAGCTGCAAAGGCCTATTGCATGTGAACTGGTAATTGTGGTTAGGAGGGTGAATGAGGGCATCATTCCCCAACTTTGGTTGTTGGGTTTTTAAAAATGTAAATTGCATAGTAATATCTGCCCTGTTTAAGTGTTCATTTCTATGTTCAATGATAAAATATATGTAATCATATAGCCATCACCATAATCAAGACATTGCATTGCTCCTGAAAACTTCCCTTGTGCTCCTCCAGCATGGACCTCCTTCCTGTGTTCAAATCCTCTCACCATATTTGATTTTTGCCCTATCGCTCTATTTTCCAGAGTATGTAGCTCATTTAGTTAAATACAAGGATTTAGAGGTCATACATCTTATTCTTTAAGTTGTCATAGTTTATTCCTAGCACTGACCTGTTCTGTGTTGTGGATGAACCTCTTATAGTATGGATTGCTTCTCCAGGAGCAATGAAAAGCTCTGTTCTCAGGGATTAAAAAATTGCCTGGTGTCAAGTACTGGGTCCCTGAGATCTGAGCATGCCCCTGAATTGCTAAGAAATCACTTTCTCCCTTCCTTCAGATTCTGACTCCTCCCAAAGGCAGAGGGGATACACAGAGCTCAGGCATTCATTTGGAGATAGAGGATGGCAGTGTCTGATGTGCTAAAAGGGAAGAAGAGCAGGCAGGGTTGGGCACGGAAGTGGGCACGGTAAAGTGCTTCTGCAGACAAACTCCTGTTTGCCTTCTTTTTCTTTCTCCCTCTATGCGTGTTTGCACTCCTGTTTTGACATTTCTTACTCTTCACCAGGGAAGGCTTGAAGGGCAGCTCCCCATAATCACAGACTATGACTTTATCACTGAAGCAAACTCTCTGTTAGCTAACTGCAAATTTTACAAATCCTCAGGCTTTGAGGCTCTGGAGTTGAGTTCCGTTCTCTGGCTGCTGCTGTGACAATGGATGCCACAGCCTACAAATTGCAGTCACTAAAAATGGGCCAAAGTCACCTGGTCTAATTTCTTTAAGTGCATGGGGATTCTGTGCTTGATCGAAAAACCTAGATAATTAGCTTTGAAAGCCTCATCTGTGGGAGGCAGGTAAGTGGGTGGCCGCCCGTAGGAGGGAAGGCACACGGAGGAGAGGGGCTCGTTGAAAGGATAATTTGCTAAAAGAAGTGGAGCACTGGAAAGAAGATAGAAGGGGCGAAAAACAAAGGGATGAGCTTTGGGAGACTTAAACATAGTAATGGTGTAAAAGGAAGCGAGTAAGAGAGAGCTCAGGAGGGGACAGACGGCCTGTTTCCTGAGGGCACTGCAATGTGGCAGAGGAGAGAAGGCACGGGAGGGGCGGTCAGGGCAGGCTCTAGTTCGAACCACGCTATCCTCCTGCAAATAGTACGATGCCCTTCACTCGGTTACCTAGGGTGCAAGATGAGAGTCAACTTACTGCTTCCTCCCTCTCTCTATTGCTTGCGAAGTCCTTTTGCACGCTGCCCCCTAAATTTTCCTCCTGTCCCAGGTCACCCACCTCCCAGTATCCACTGCCCATGTGTTCTCTCCTGTCATCTCTCACCTGGATATTTCTGCACTATCTAGATCTTCCACCTGGCCTTTCCCTACACATTTCATGTCACCAGCAACAGATCCGTTGCTGTCATTTTCCTCCTGAAGAACACTGAGATGCCCCCAACTACCCACAGGTCTAAAACTCTGTAAGGAGCCATGCCTTGCTCTTTTAAATGTAATCCCAGGTTACCACACCAGTCTTACCTCCCTGTAATTCCAACTATTCACTCTGCTTTCAGGTTACAATCTACTGGACCAGGAAGTGAATATTCACTTAGACATGTTCTGTCTTGTCCTTGGAGATTCAAATATCTGAAAATTTCACATAAACCTCTAGGTTTTTTTAAACTTATCTTTGTGTCATTGCCTGATGCAGACCCTGGAACATGGACCAGAACCATGAGGCAAAGTAAATTTTGTGTGCTTATAACTTGCGCAGTTTGTGCAGTAGTACTGTGTCATTAGCACCAGAAAATGGACTAGGACACAACCCTGATTTAACAAACATTCAGTGTGTGATACCTTCATCTGATAGGATGGCTCTGTCATAAGGGAAGTCACCAAAGTTCAGAGGAATGAAGAAAAGAGCCCTTTTTAGACCTGGGGGTATCAGGGTGAGGCTGGGTGCTGGCCAGGAGCTTCAGGCAGAAGGGAGCAGAAAACTATTGTGTGTGTGTGTGTGTTAAAAATAAAATAAACCAGAGGCATTTGATGTTTGAGTAAAGTTCTGTTTTACAAAATCATTTTTCCCTGTTAATTCAGAAATTAGTTACATAAACCTCTTGTCAAGAATGTGGACATACTTTATTTTAGAACACCATTGTTCTAGAACTGCTTTTTACTCCTAAGAAAAGAGTCCTAGAATTTTAATTAAAATTACATGATGAAAACACCTTCAGAGCAATCAAAAAATTTTAAAAAATTATACACTGTTTTATTATATATTGTCTCATTTTCTCCTAGGCTCTGTACATATGCAGATGGAAGTATACATGTCTCAAATAGAAATTTCTAGTATTTATTGCAGTTAACACTATAACATAAATATATTCTTTTACATATTATTAAATAGTTCTAATAATTACACTTTATGATAGCTGTGAAATGCAATTAATAGATAATGTAACATAAATTTTTAACCAGTTCTTCATACTTAAACATAAAAAGAAGCTTTTATAATTTTATTACTATTAAATAATAACACTTTTTTTACCTTTACTTTGTTAAGTGTACTTTGTTAATTGTACTTCCTTATGTTATGATAGCAAGAAATGTTCTCCACACTAAATATTAAACTTGCTATAAGTTTACACCTAATAAACTGCATTTGTTTCTTAGGGGAGCCACAGTAAAGTGCATCAACACTTGTTTAACAATAGAAATTTATTTTCTCAGAATAAATTTCTAGACTCTGGAGATAAAATTGTTAACATGCCTCTGGATGCTCTGGGAAGATTCCCTTCCCTCTTATCGCTAGCTTCTAATGGCGCCTCAGGGTCCTTGGCTGGTAATTGTATCCCTCTCTGTAGCTATCGTCACATGGCCTTCTCCTCAATATTTTGGTGCATCCTACCCTATTCTTATCCTGACAACTGGCATGGAACATAGTGCCCATCACCTAGGATGATGTCATCTCCAGAACTTTCACTACTGACATCTGTAAAGATGCTCTATTAAAATAAGGTCACATTCACAGGTACTGAGAGTTAGGATTTGAACACATCACTTGGAAGGATTCTGTTCAACTCTATAGTATGTCACCCTTAAAATCGCTGGTATTCTAGTCAGGATGCCAATATCCTGTCCTATTAGCTATCACGGTCTCAGAGAATCCTGAAAACTACAGACATGAATGATGACAGTCAAGTGGGTCAACAAGGTGCAGACTTCTAGCTCAGAACCATCTTTCCTAATAGCTGGGTCACTGGGGAACATCTAATATTCAGCTATTATTGTTCCCCTGAAACCAGATTAAAGAGGCTGCAATGACCTACAGATACAGCAGAAGAGTTTCATCCCACGGGGCAGCACTGGCTCCTCCTACCTTCCCAACTCAGCAGAAGAATAAGTACAAGAAGGAGATGCCAGAGACCAAGCGCTCATTAATTCAGCCCCCCACCCTGCAGCATGGAGCAGAACCGAGAGGTTACAGGGCCAGGAAGGCTCTGTCATGCACAGGGACTCTGCCCACTAGTAAAAGTGACCTAGTAGCATCTGGCAGTATAAATGATTAGATCAGACACCTCTTCACTTTGGGGTGAGGAGCACGGGGCAAGGGATGGCAGGACTAGGCAGATAGGGAGAGTAACAGGAAGTGTCACTCTACACACCCTATGTTACACTGTCATTCACATGTGTGGCATCTATGCACCTTTCCTTTTTGCACATTTCTATGTATCTAGTCTATAAAATTGTTTTATTGTTATAAACTTTTATTAGTAACCATTTGCAGCATATAATGATTACACTCATCACAGGGGTGGGAACATGTACATAACACCTCTTACTTTTCCTTTACTTCTTCCCCCCACCCTCCGCCTGCACTCCGTCTCTTGTCCTCACAACAAATTAAAAGGAAAAAATCATGATCACTGCCATAGATGCCAGAAACAATGATAATGAATCAAATATTCATTCCTGGTTAAAAAAATCAAATACAAATGAACCTCAGAAAACTTGGAGTAGAATTAAATTTTCTCAATCTAATTCAAGGCAGCTACCAGAAACTCCACAGACCATCTTATTAATATCAAAATATTTCTATTTTTATGCAAGATTCTGAAAAACATCTGCTCAGATCACTATTGTTTCAACAACAAAATATAAATAATGGTGCTGGGTATGGCAGCACATAACTAATCCCCGCATTCTGAGAGGCTGAACCAGGAGGATCACAAGTTCCAAATTTTAAAAAGGGGTTGGAGCATAGCTCAGCCTGAAGCTCCCGGGTTCAGTCCACAGCACCACAAAATGAAGAAATGAATAAGTGAATGAATGTTGGAAAGAGAAACTCCATCATAAGTTGTAGATAATTTTCTCTATCTACTAAAAATTAAAGAGAATCAACTGAAATATGTATGTGCACCAATAAGAGAACTCAGTAAATTCATTTTCTATAGGTCTGGACTTAAAATTGATATGTTCAATAGCAGGACGTGGAGAGGAAGGTGCAGCCCTCATGGATGGGAATAGTTCCTTGTAAAACAATCCAATCTGCAGACAGCTAGCTTGGCCCCTCCACCACATGATAGCACAAGAAGTCACCATCTGTGAACCAGGAAGATTCTCACTAGACACCAAATCTGCCTGTGACGGGACTTGAGCCAGGTCCCAATCTCTAGAGCAATTATAAATAAATTCCTGTGACTTATTAGCTGTCAGGTTTTGTTGTACTGTTATAGCAACCTGGATGAACTGTGACAGTAAGTTTCCTAGACTCATTATTCATCAAAACGAGCACCCTACTACATACCAAGTATCATGTCAGAATTCAGAACACAGTTGTAAATATATTAAAGTGTCTCCTTTTATGGAGCTTTACATTCCCCATGCATTAAGTTGACCTTAAGTGATACACACTAATGATTAAAATGTAATGGGAAGAGAAGGCCTAATGAACAATATCAATAACCTAAAATCTCTAGAAATAAATCTAAGGGAAAATGTACAAGACCTATGAGAAGAACACTGTGATGATGACACTAAATAAACACCATCACAAGTTAACGCTGGTAACACTGCGATGCTGGTGTCACTGCCACTAGTCTGCCCTGCTTTCTAAACGAGGCTGAATAAAGTTGAAGTGATAACAGTGAAGGGTGCAACTGGCAAGCCCAGCCTTGTCAACTTGATGTCAGAGTGGAGGACACAGCCACTGTGCTACATTTCCTGCTACACATCATTTAGTCTCTCTCTCAGCCTCAGTCCACCTGAAAAATAGCAATGCCCACACAACTTTCCCATATGAATTAAAGACCATATTTAAGACGCTTAACTCTGGGCTTGAAAGAGATGTTTGATAAGTGCTAGTTCCTTCATGCCATCGGGAGAGGAATTGAGCTCCCTGAGTCTTTATCAACACACTCTATAACATAATGATAGGGTGAGAGAAGTATTTCCATCACCATCAATCAACACAAGGAAAAATAACTTCAGGAGGCACGTAGGAGAGAGGTGGGTTTTAAATGGGTAGAACGTCTATTATCCTGACTTGCTTAATGATTCACTGAGCTGTTTGATTTGAGAGACAGCAAATCTGAGGGATGTAAAATGCCAATCTTTGGGAGCAGCGATGATGTGTGATTAAATAGCAGTGCTTTCTGAAGGAAGGAAGAAGGCACTTTGCCTCCGGAAGGAGGTGACTCATGGAGAAGATCATTCCCCAGGGAGCATGGAAAGGGCTTCAGGTGCAGCTTAGGGGGTGCAGATACCCAAACAGACCTTTGGGGAAGACCCCACTCCCAAAATATTTCTGGAGGCTGTCTGTGCTCTTACCTTGCTGTGTATATAAATAAGAAAATTAAATTCAGAAAATGTAAGAATGATAAAAGTTCTCAGTCTCCACATTCGAATGTCATGACTACTAATAGGTTCATACCCAGGCATCCACCAGTATTCACGTGGACTTGCTTCCAGGACCACGCTTGGATACCAAAGTCACGGAGGCTGATCTCTCTTATATAGAACAGCACATTAATTTGCATATGATCTACACATATCTTTCCATGTAGCTTAAATAATCTCTAGATGACTTAGCTAGTAAAGAGTAAATGTGAGCCCTTGTCCTACAATACCCTTTTAGAGAATAATAACACAGGCAGATATGATTTTTCTTGAAGACTTTTGATCCGAGGTTGTCTGAATCTGGGGGTGTGAAAGTCACACAAAGAGCCAACAGTATTTCCTTCTGACTTACATAATTGTAACACTCCAGTTTTGTATCTGGGCAAAGTTGAAATTCCCTTGTTAATCCAAAGAACTTTGGAATAGTTGTGAATCTCTGAACTTGTTTTTCATTAAATTGGTATAGCAACACCCAAACCAAAGCTTTGTCCAGATTGATAGACAACATAGGTAAGTTGCTGGCATTAATTAATAAATGACCCATTCTCCATGGCCATGTGAACCGGAAAATTCTCTTTAGTTGCAAATGAAGAGCTGGTCCCCCAGGCACCAGGAAGGTCTAGATTTAAGGCCACTCCAAAGACTCATGCAGCTGCTAAACCAAAGTCCAGGCAACTCTATAAAGAGACCTAAATCAGATTTAGTCTTTGCTCCTTCCCATCTCCAAAACCTCATTCAGTATTTAAATTCCAGCATGAGATAATCTGATTGATCAGCTCAGCATTCAAATTTAGCCTCAAGGTCACTTAGCAAAGACTGGAGACAAAAATTTGCAGGCAAAGGCAAGCTAGTCATTTTAAACTGATATCCACTCACTTGAACTTTGTTGTTACCACAGTTTTACGTCTTGCCATAGGCATTTTCCAAGCAACTACTGTTTGCTTGTCATCTTATTTTTAATTCTCCAGAAAGTCAGTTAAGGGAATGGACTGTTATTCGATGGTGCAAACTATTTACAAGGGCACCAAAAACATATTAAAATATGATAAATTAGACTTAAAATGCAGAACTCCTGCTCATTAGGATATACTTTAAATAAAAGCAACACCTAAACTAGACAATATGAAACTATTTGTAATATATATTTTTCAAAGCATTTATATGCAGGAGACATATATCTCCATTTGTGTGTGTATGTGTGTGTGTGTATATATATTCTGTAAAACACTGGAAGAAAAGACTGTGCTTTTCAAAAATTCTAACACCATATTAAAAGTGGTATTATATTTGCAGCAGACTGTTTCATACTAAAAATGCATAATGCATATCCCAGAGAAACTATTAAAACTTAAAATTTTCAGCTAATAGTGAGAAAAAAAAATCTTTAAAATTATTCACCCCCAAATAGGGTTTAAAAAAGAAATATAACTATCAAAGGGAAGGTGGGCCATATAGAAAACAAGTACCGAAGGGCAAATCTCAATCACAACATATAAATACATCAATTAAAAGATAACTAGTATCAAATTGGTAAAAGCAAGACTAAAACCTTGTTAACCGTAAGGAATAGGCTTCAGTATGAAATTAAAGACAAAATAAAATAAAAGGCTGCCAAATGTTACATGAAGAAAACACTAATGAAGAAAAATCTAGAATTATTCTTTATACAGAAAAGTAGACTTTAGAACAGAAAATACTATCACTGTATTTCTCCTTAGAAAGGGTTCCTTTGCTTAACATTCCTAAATATACGTGCACCTAAAAATGTACGAGCTTAAGTATATAAAGCAAAAATGATAGAAATGAAAAGAAAAATAGCCAGATCCACAATTATAGTGAGAAATATTAGCTCTCAGTATTAGATGAAATACACAGCAAGAATACTAGCAAGGATGGAGAATATGTAAACAATACTCAAGTTATACGACATCATTAATAATTAACACCCCATCCAACAACAAGTGAAAATATTCTTGCAGTACAGATGAGCCATTACCAAGATAAACTAATTACTTGGTCTTTAAAATGTCAATAAATCTAAGAGAATTGACATAATTCAGAGTGTGTTCTCTGCTTATAATGAGATTAAACTAAAAACAAATAACCAAATGATATCTGGAAAATGTCTAAATATTTTAAAATTAAACAACATATTCTAAACAATCCCTGGGTCAAAAATTTCAAGTCAAATAGAGTTTGAACTGAATGAAAATAAAGACAATATATTAAAACTTGTGAGATACTCTAAATAACACATAAAAGTGCAAAACTCAAGGAAAGTGAACTATAAATTCAACTATACCAAAACGAACAATTACGACATATGAAACAGCAAGAAAGAGTGCGTTCAACCATCAGTCTGAAGAGGATATCAGTAACACACACAACAGACAAAGCAGATGGGTCCAGTATGTCAAGATGATATGAGCTGGTAAGAAAATACCAAACAGCTCCACAATGACAAGAACAGTAACAAAAGAAAAATAGACAAAGCCCTGAAAGGTGTTTCCCAAGAGAGTAAACAGAAATTACCCATAAACATGTGAAAAACTGTTTAATGTCAACAGTGATAGTGTGACTTACCAGAAGAGAATTTAGAGTCAAAATTTAAAAGGAAGAAATATGTACACACTGAAGCGAACAAGAAGACTAGCAAACAGAAATATGAACTGTTCTAAAAGGCTAATGGCAAAATAAAACTATAAAATTGTTTGGAAAGCAATTTAATATTACCCAGTTATTTTAAAGAATCACATACTTTATGGTCCATTTTATTTCATTCCTAGGTGTATACTGCTAATACATTTTTACCTGTGTGCCAGTTTATAACGCCATTTCATTTAGCAGCAAAATATTATAAAATAAAAACCCAGAAAAATAAAATGGATACCTATAGTATGGTTTCTTCACCCTAGAGTAATACATGGCTATACAAAACAAAGGATTTAGAGCTACTTGCATCAATGTGGACCAATCACTAGCAAGCCATAGAGCACATATAATGCAAGTCCATTCGTACAAGTATGTGATATACTTTATGGTTTAAAAATATAAAAGATGTATGTTTTTATACAAAGCTGAAATCATCTGTATCTTTGGAAACAAAACCCTGCCCTTCCCTGACCCGAGGATTCCATATTTCTGGAAATATTTGAACGCATCTGGAATATGACTTGCTTACCTCTCCTCACCCTCTCGAGCCCCTGCCACACCACGGAGCAGTATGACAACCAGGTCTTCAATGGGAGAGGGAAGGAAGAAAAATTGGATACAGGTTGCTTTAGTTTTTCACAGACTGTTTAGTTAGAATGTCCTCCTCAGAAATGGTGTTGAAATGTAATGGCCCCTAAGGGGTGGTTACGTCATGGAAAGCTTTACCCCGTGAATGGACAAGGGCCTTGCTGGGGCAGTGGGTTGCTTATCGCAGAAGAGATCTCGTGACTCCCCGAAGAACTGGTCCCCCTCCCTCTTCACATGAGCTCTAGCTCAGCGCTGCCCACCGACATGCTATGATGCAGAACCCTCGCCCCCACCGGATGCAGCCTCTTAACTTGGGACTTCCTCACTCCTGAACCAGGAGCCAAACAAACGTCTATTCCCTCAATGAATGTAAACATCGTACTTCATAAACGTGAGCTAAGAGTTATAATTACAGTGAGAATAAAAACGGTGAAAAGAGATTTAGAGGCAAGGGTGGAAGGTGGGTGGGAAGGGGATTTAAAAAAAGGAAACAAACTATTATGTGCACATAGCAACTCCCCAAGATGAATGTCAAATCATGTATGTACTGCAAACATACTAAGAAAAGAAAAACTCATCCACCTGCAGTATTCTATCATGGCACTACAGTATCTACTAAGGCAGACAGTTTGCATCCACATTCCCTAAGAGCTGACTGCCCTAGGAAACCACATCATGTCTACCCTGTGAATTTCCTGGCAGTGTTTGGCCCGGTGCTGGCAGTGGAATAGACCTCGGGTCTGATCTCCCACTAGCTTCACATCCACAAAATCCAGGCTCACTGCGTCTCTCAGGACTCTTGCTCCTAAAACTGGGTTAACAGCAGCTGCCTGGCTTCACCAGTGTGCTACTTCCAGCTTAAGTAATAAAGGCAAAGTCAAGTGAATGCTTTGTGTGCAAAATGCTCTCATCACACACTAAAAACCATTAAAAAGATGTGAAGATGCCATCAATTTAATATTTTAAATTACAAGTAACATTGTTTGGTTGTTTTACTGTTATTATGCAAAAGCTGCAAATGGTAATTGTAAAAAAGCTGAAATCCAGAAACATACAAAGAGGAAGACAGAAATAATGGTTTTACCCAAATCCTGATATAATCACTGTTAGCAATTGGCATGTGCCACCCGATTCACCTGCTATGGATGTATATTCATACAGTGTTCATTCTAAAAAATCACTCATTTTGTACATATTTGTGAATTGATTGTGTAAATTTACCACTACTGTGGGTTTATCTTCTTATCCAATCTGTCGTGGTTTTGTTTTATTGGCTAAACAACAGTTTATTTAATCATTCTCTTATTTGCTATTTCTCATTTTTAAAATTTGTGTAAACAACGTTGAAATTATTTTTCCCTAAAACCTTTGTGTGTACATTATTTCCTTTGCCCAGATCCCTAGAAGTAGACTTCCTTTCATGTATGCATTTATATATATATATATATATATATATATACACACACACACACACACATACATATAAACAGCTATTCTCAGGCAGTTAAAATTCAAATGAAATAATTCATACAAATCATCTAACATAGTGTGTGGCAAATGGTAAGCATAAAGTAGGTTATAGAAAATATTCCAGCTATGAACATAGCACTTTTTATAAACTGTCCTTATAACTGTGAAGGACTCTGCAAGGGATGAACCGGACTCAGAGAGTTTTAATAACTTCCCCCAGGTTGCACAGTCCACAGATTTAAAGTTCAAACGAAGTTCCTGAGGCAGAAGGAAGGATACTGTGTTCTAAATATCTTTCTGAGTGTCTGAATTAATCCCAAACCCTTCATAGAGCTTGATGTCTAGAAATATATTTAGAGTCTGACACAGACCTTTGTTGGAGAAGGACCCACTTCTCCAAACTTTTCATTCACTGATTGCACGTGACAAGCACCTATCCACACACAGCATTCTGAAGAAGCACATCAACAACCCCACCCTAGGCTTGGGTTCACAATCTACAGGGCATGGTAGACAAATAAGTAAATTCCTGAAAAGGGGGCTTTGCACCCAAGAGAACTTCATAGAAGGTATTGTGCGGTCCTACAAGCAGTGCCCTCGGCTGTCACCAGCCCTCCTCCCCCAGTTATTTCTGGTATTTGTCTAATTTTCATATATTCTAAGCTTTCACATTTAAATTAAACTTCATTTTTTTAATGCAATGCACAGCCACTCTTTCCACCTAATGTGGGACTCCTTGTACCAGAAGTGTTGCCTTGGAGCATGGCAGGGATCATCTGGGGAGAAAAGGAGCAACAGGAACAGAGGTGAAGGTCCATTTAGTTAACCGATGTTCTCTGGCATTCTCATGTGTCTCAGTGCCCTAGTACCCTTGGTCCTGGTTTGCAGGTTTGCATTCTTGTCTGGCCTCTTTAAAGATCTCCTGTAAAGAACCCCACCTGCATCATTTTCTAACGTTAGTGACATGCCCGCCGGAGTACTTTCTGCTCTTCCTTAGTATGGGGAGCCCCACCACCTGGCTGGCACCTTGACTGGGTAAAGTCTTCTCAACATGGCTCTGCACTGGCTGTGCAGGCTCCACCTGACCCAGGGGAAACCCAGACCACTGATCCAAAATATGGTGGCACTGCAGCTTCTTTCATTGCAGGCTTGTCTCCCAGTTCCTTTAAGAGGAAAATCTCTCAGGCTTCTTCTTTGAGACTCATCCAGGTCTGATGGATTCTTTGCTCTGTAGCCAGCAAAGTCAGGGGACACAAGTTGTCCAACAGACATTTACACAGTGTTATGGACCCTTCTGGTCCTGCAGTACTCTGCAATTGAACAAGAGCGGGACGGAGATGAAGCTCCAGCCTCTTCTCTTTAAAAAATCCTTTCCATTCTCACTTTGCTGCCTTTTGCACCGAAATTCAAACACTCTTTTCCATTGACTCACTGACCTCTTTTATATGTTGTCTTTGAAAGGATGAGTTATGGTCACAATGGGATGATGTCTAGTGCCTGTACCTGAAGGTGAGGCATAAACATGCCATTTTATTAAAGCTCCTAGGTTTTAGTTGAAATTCCAAGTCAAGATTTTACAAAACCCTATATCACATTCCGTTACACTTCTTTATCACTTTTTCTTCAATATCAACAATTTTCCTTTACCACTTAATATTCTTTCTGGTTCTCACCTGGGAGTCTGCCTGGCTTCTCCAGAGCCAGTGGCTTTGGGTCTGTTGCCTTTTGCACCATACAAACTACCAACCAGTCAGAGATCCTTGGTCCAAAATTTTGTAGATTCTGCCAAGAGTGTGTTACATGACCTCAAGGATGCACTAAATTAGGAACTTGTAAGCTAATTATAGCTTTGAATAAACAGCCTTTGGCTTTGTAATTGCTCTCCACAGTTCAGGTATGGATTGATAATCATATAATATAACTGACAAAGATATAGAAATTTAGGGTCATGATCAACAGGCATCAAGTATTTAACCCTTTATTCCAAGGTCCCCCAGCTGTGTTTGTTTATGCACTATCCCAAGCAGCACTCAGGCAGGTGTCATTTCCACCAGGTGATTCTTGTTTGCATAAGATACACCTGTATGTCTGTTCATTTGTTTTGTATTGGTTATGTTTTGCATCCTTTTTTATTTAGAACATTGTATTTGCCTTTGATGTTTTTCTCCAGTGAAATATAAGTTCTGGTTACTTTCTTTTTACTCATTCATGTTTATTTTATTTGTAAAAACTAACCTATAATTTTGTGCTGCAGTCTATGAAAACTCTTATCCTAAGCACATCAGGTATAATTTTCAAACTTCTCCAGAACTCAAAATAGACAGGTTTGGGGCACTGAGACTGAATAAGAAGGAAGTGCCCAAAAGATCTCAGCAGGAGAAAAACTGAAAAAGAGAAAACTGTCAGCATATCAGAGAGGAAAAGTCTGTGCTATAAAATGTAAAGACAAAAATAGAGGTCTCCTTATTGTCCACTATTCACAATAGAAGAATGACAGAACTTGAAAGAAGAAACAGACTGAAAAAGTCCCATTAGTGGTCAGTGATTACAGTAAGTCTATGGGCGGTGTCGACAGAGTTGACCAACATCTAACAAGCTGTCCTGTGATCCAACAGCAAAGAAAAATACTATTATGAGATATTTATATGCTTTCTGAACCAAACAATATGGAATTTGTTACTTTTTCAAAATTAAGGGGCTCAAAAAGTCATTTGATTTAGATTTGGATTAGGTCTAGTAGACCAAATAACTGAAAAATATGGGACAGTGAAACAGCGACCACGATGTCCATTGTCAATGTCTTCACTATTGTGATTAGTGGGGCAACATTTTATTAAAATTAAACCACTCACAGAAAAAGTGAGAGGTGAACACAACAAAGCAAAGTGTGTTGTTCAAAGAAAAAATAACAATGCCAAAAGAATTCAGAAAGGTATTAGACACTATGCTCCAGATTGTAACTTTGTATTATGTATTGAATGTCTGAAAGTATATCATACACAGAAAAATTATTGAATAAATTTGATGAAATCATTACTTTTATGTCTCCTGTTACATTATTTTATAAAAACTAATGAAAACTTTTGCAATTTTTGGCCATCCTGTATTTAAATAATTGGATTGATAAGTGGTTCATCAAAAGTACTGGCTTCATACCTGAACACATAAAAGAAAAGAAAGTATGTTCCTGGCAGGAGAGTTTTGTTCTAGCATATTAATGGGGGTTGACATAAATAACCATCCCCGGGCCCTTGTGAACTCTCTATCACCTGACTGTGGCTGTGCTGTATTTTGAAATATGAATATATATTGTTTTTCTTCTTCTAGAAATGTCTCATTTATCCTTTTTGTGGCTGAGTAGTACTCCACTGTATAAAAATTCACATCTTCTTTATCCATCCATTCATTGGTTAGTTGGCAGTAGACCTGCTTCTAAGATTTAAGGGTTACAAACTGCCACATAAATATGGATGCAAAGTGTGTTGTTCAAAGAAAAGGTAACAATAAACATCCTATAAACAACCATATAAACATAGATGTGCATATATCACTGTGGTATGATGCTTTTAATTCTTGTGGGAAGATAACAAGAAGGAGTGACTGGGTCACATGGGAGCTCTATTCCTAGTTTCTCAAGGAATCTCTACACTGGTTTCCACAGTGGTTGCACCAGTCTACACTCTCACCCAGAGTAGAGAAGTGTTCCTTTTTGAATCTCCATGTTATTTTAATTTGCATCTGTCAAATGACCAGTAATGTTGAACGTTTTTTCATATATTTACTTGTCATTTCTAATTTTTAATTTTTTTAATTTTAGAGATAATAAAAAGCAATAAAAACAGTACAGAATTTTAAAACAAGACGCTAGGAAATTAGCAGTGGTTATTATATTGCATATTATTAACTTCAAAGTAGTTGCTCAGGTGACCAGATATAGTCATGTGGTATTACTTATTTATGCTTCTTAACCTGAGAAATGTCTATTCATGTCAGAGACCCAATTTTGAATCAGGTCTTTAAATTTGGGCGGTATGATTTTTTGATGCCCTAAATCTTTAGATTTTCTAGACATTAGTCCTAGAAAGACTTGAAAGACTTTTTAAATATATTCTAGATATTAGTCCTCTGTCTGAGGAACAGCTGGCAATAATTTTCCCCCTGTATGAGTTGACTTTTACTGTGTTGGTGATTTCTTTTTCTGAATGAAAGCTTTCAAATAAGATGAGATCTCATTTGTTGGTTCTTTAACCTTATTCAAGCAAGTCATCAGCTGTATGTGACTGTTTCAGAAATGTTAAATTTTACTTTAAGAAAGCAAAACTAGTCTACAAGACTTGTCTGCTGTGTTCAAAGGGTAGGTTCTCAACAGATCTGGAAGAGCGTTGTAGAAGACAATGCATTGTAGAAGACAAAAGAGGGCATTTGCAGCACAATTATAGCCTTTTAGCCAAAGAAGGGGAGTTAGTAAGGCCTCCTCAGTAAAGAAATAGATACGCCAGGCCTGGAAGGGAAGAAAAATGGAAATGACTTAAAAGACATGAAATTCACTTCCTAGCTGTAAAAGTAAAGAAGAAGAAAGAGCCAGGAGAAACAGCCCAAAGAGACAACAGAGACTCATGAAAGTTACCAAAAATAAATATGAAACCAAATTGCCAAGAGGCCACCAGTCCTATGGAAATCAGGGACAGAAACTAGGATCACCTGGCAGCAACCTGTATTGAGCACTGCCCCAAACAACATGGTCTGCCTCCCATCCATTGCAAGATTTCTTGACACCAGTTGTATTAGTCAGTTTCACATTACTGTAATGAAATACTCAGTACCAGGCTATTAGATGTGTTAGATGTGTAAGAAATAGCACTTTATTTTCTTTTTTTTTTATTCTATTTAAAAAAATAAAAGTACAAAAACATATTGACAAACAGACACCAATTAGCATAAAAAATAGTACAATCACAACTAATCTATAGACAAGGTGATATGATCTCAACAGTGATCATTGCTTTATCCATTGATATCTTCGAAGTGTAAATACATAAACCCATATACAGACATGCAAATTTAGTCAGACAATCAATTCTCTCAACAATAGAAAAAACACAAAAACCAAAAATCCAAAGACAAAAAACAAAACAGGCAAACATCAACAACAGCAACAACAACAACAATAACAAAAAAAACACCAATAGTTGCT